>CAHIKZ030000669.1:2980000-3257500 GCA_903632075.3 Acanthosepion pharaonis | reverse complement strand
TGGGATGAAACAATTAAAAAATGTATACACACACACACACATATATATATATATATATATATATATATATATATATATATATATATATATATATAAAAACAAAACAACCAATCCTGGAATTCTCTTCTGACTTCTTGCTTACCAGTCAACTTTGATCTTCAAAAATTATTATTATCCTTAATAGTATTTTTTCTTTTACACACACACACACACACACACACATATATATATATATATATATATATATATATATATATAAAATATGTATTTCGGCAGCAATCTCTCTTTTATACAACAAGTTTCATTAATTATGACTAACCAGGTGCTGTTGTTAAGCTTGGTGTTTATTTTTTTTTTTGTGCTCATATAATTTTTTCCTTTTCTGAACAGTAACATTATTCATGGATTTGTTTTTATCAGGAACACAGTTCCTTAAGGGACATGCAAATTCATAAATAATATTGGTTCTCTGTAATTTGGATCTTTCAGTTGAACTGTCGTTGTTGATGACAAGGTTAGCTTTTTTAAATTTTTTATAGTAGATAATTTAATTTTCTTATTCTGGTTTACTGGAGTTGTGTATTTCTTTATGTATATCTGTTGTGGGGCTGATCTTGTTCACTGATGTTACTAAAGCTTCTCTCAATGTCTCTGAATTTTTGAGTTCCCCTTTTCATTTTGCCCATTGTATCTGTGCTTTTAACAATGTCCACGTATTTCTTCTTCACATTCATGTCATTCAAGCATCCGTTGTATTGCAATTTGGCCACTACCTTGATCCACATAGTTTCACTCTATATTTACATATCAGTGGAAGATGGTCACTCCTGCAGTCAGCACTCGGGTATGTTTTCCAGTGTAAAACTGCATTCCTGAATCTAATAGTTATATAGTCAATTTGGCTTTTTGTTTAACCTCCTGGACCTTCTCAATCATATACATCTTAGGTTTTCTTGAAATCAGATGTTGGCTACTACTTGATCTATCACTCTGGATTCATTACAAGTTTTTAGTCTGATTTTGTTAACTATTTCACCATTTCTCTCCTTGCCTACTTTGGAATTAAGTTTCCTATGACAATTGTAATTTCTTGCAATTTGCATTAAGCCTTGGTGTTATGTAGCATACAGTAAAACTTTTAATTTTCCTTTTCTGTATTTTGTGCTGCCTGGGCATAACCCAGTATGAGGGATATGTTGAAAGGCTTTCCTTTCTGTTTAATGACATGAATTCTTTCAGCTAGTTGACAGTATCTCAGAGCAGATTTCTTCATGTCTTGTTCTAATATCAGTCCTACTCCTCTTTCATTCTTTTTTCAACCTGCATATTTCATCCTATGTGCCTAACTATTAACATTTAACTTTAACTGCTTGATATTTTCTAAAAGGCCACATTGGTTTAGCGTTCTGATACACCATATCTGAGAATATTTAGTCTGGTGACACTTGTCCTGCATGTGTTCCCTTACCAGGTAGGGGATCCATTTCAAAGAATTTGACCCCTTTTTGCTAACAGTCACTGAATGATAGTCAGGTGATATCTGTTGCACATATTGCTCCTTACTGGACAAGGAGTTCATTCCAATTCCAATAGACTTAACCCTCTTCATGCTGTTATCTGATTGTTAAAAGTCTTGAGACTTCTTGGTATTGATAAGGTTGTGGCTTCCCATTGCCTTCTCCACAGTGATTTATTAAGACTATAGTTAGCTGGCCATTGAGTTGTCAAGAATTCTTGTAGCCTTTAATAGGTTTCATTTTTCATTCTACAGGGTTGCTAACAACTGACCTCATTTACCAGATATTGGAGTGGGGATGCCAGTTTAGTTGCCGACCATCCATCAATAGCATACATACACATACATACACATGCACACACCCATTCTATATATATACATACACATACTTACACACATATATATATATATATATATATATATATATATATATAACTTAAAGTTATATATATAATGTATATAATAATGTATACATATATATATATATATATATATATATATATATAGAGAGAGAGAGAGAGAGAGAGAGAAATTTCAAATTAAAAAATAATAATGTTTTATTTTATGAAAGTATTTATTTATTTATATATATATTTGATATTTCAAATTGTCCTCACTTTTTCATCAGAAATAACTGCTTGTTACAAATAAATTAAAATTACTGTTTGTTAGCAAGTAGCGTCCTTCGCGAGACGTGGACGTCATGTGATATGGAACGTCACTGTTCGGATATTCCTAACTTAAATCTAACTGTCATAAATATTTTAAATATTGTTTAAAAAAAATTTTTTACTACTCTAAAAAAAATTGCTTAACTATTGAAATATTTATAAAGATTTAAAACACCTAAGTCCCTATTCCACCCTAGTTTATGTGTATTTAATTTTAAAATCCAATATGTTTCTTTTTTTCTGCGTGTGAATGTGGAAGTAAAATCGGAATCTATCAATAAACATTTGCAGTTTTCTAATGTGTGTCCTGATTGATTGTAGTGTTTAGCTATGAGGGAATAAGGGTTGTTTTGACGTATTGTTTGTTTATGGTTATTGAAACGAAATCTAAAATTATTTCCAGACTCACCAATATATCACAAAAATGGCACCTAGTTATGCTAATATCTTTATGCACATTCTAGAAAAGAAGATACTAGACAATTCAGAATATAAACCATCACATTACTTTAGATATATTGATGACATTTTCTTACTATGGACTCATGGATCAGAAAAATTAAAAACCTTTTTCACTTTCTGCAACAATTTCCACGATACAATTAAATTTACCATGGAGCACTCATACACATCCATCCCTTTCTTAGATGTTATGATAAAATTAAACAAACATACACTTTCTACCAGTCTATACAACAAATCCACAAACCAACATAAATTCCTGCACTTTAACAGCTGTAATCCCTTTAAATTTAAAAAATCTATTGTATACAGCTCATTTCTAAGAATCAAACGCATATGCTCAGACCATTTAGATTTTCTATACAACATTAATAACTTAACAAAAGAATTCCTAAAATGCAAATACCCAATAAAAATAATAAAAGAAACACTAAATAAAACTATCCTGATAAATCGTAACACACTTCTCACATACAAGAAAAATAAAAACAACAATTGGGTTCCCATGGTTTTTAACCACAATCAATATTCCCACACACTTATTCACAATTTTTAAAAAACTATTACAAGAACCTCCAATTAGACAACAAGATCAAAGACATTTTCGATAAACCACCCATAAATGCAAAAAAACAATCACCTAACCTATCAGCTATCCTCACCTCTACCAAATATCTAAACAATAGAAACCAATCAGGAAATTACAAATGTAACAAACCTCGTTGCTTAGTTTGCAAACATTTAATAATAGCTAATATATTTTCTGTACCCAATACCAATATCAGGATACAGTCACCTAACCTCACCTGCGATACCCATGATGTAATCTATTATTTATTCTGCAACTTATGTCCTAATAGTGGATATATTGGTGAGTCTGGAAATAATTTTAGATTTCGTTTCAATAACCATAAACAAACAATACGTCAAAACAACCCTTATTCCCCCATAGCTAAACACTACAATCAATCAGGACACACATTAGAAAACTGCAAATGTTTATTGATAGATTCCGATTTTACTTCCACATTCACACGCAGAAAAAAAGAAACATATTGGATTTTAAAATTAAATACACATAAACTAGGGTGGAATAGGGACTTAGGTGTTTTTAAATCTTTATAAATATTTCAATAGTTAAGCAATTTTTTTAGAGTAGTAAAAAAAATTTTTTAAACAATATTTAAAATATTTATGACAGTTAGATTTAAGTTAGAATATCCGAACAGTGACGTTCCATATCACATGACGTCCACGTCTCGCGAAGGACGCTACTTGCTAACAAACAGTAATTTTAATTTATTTGTAACAAACAGTTATTTCTGATGAAAAATTGAGGACAATTTGAAATATCAAATATTTATATAAATAAATAAATATTTTCATAAAATAAAACATTATTATTTCTTAATTTGAAACTTTTTCTATATATACATATTAAGAAAGTATACGTGGCTTCTCATTATGCTCTCTCTCTCTCTATATATATATATATATATATATATATATATATATATATATATATATATATATATATATATATATATATATATATATATATATATGTATACATTATTATATACATTATATATATAACTTTAAGTTATATATATATATATATATATATATAACATAAAGTTATATATATATAATGTATGTCATAATGTATGTGTATATATATATATATGTATACATTGTTATATATATATATAATAACTTAAAGTTATATATATATACATTATTATATACATTATATATAACTTTAAATTATATATATATATATATATATATATACAAAGTTATATATATAATGTATATAATAATGTATACATATATATATATGTATATATATATATATATATGTATACATTATTATATACATTATATATATATATAACTTTAAGTTATATATATATATATATATATATATATAGATATAGACTGTAATAATATATATATATATATATATATATATATATATATATATATATATATATCGACTCTCCCGTCAGTTTCGATGTATGAGGATCTGATAACTTAATTGATTCAATTATGAAAGTTCGTGCGATAATCTTAAGTGGCATTTAAGACCCCCTGGTAAGTTACAAAGGAGGCCATACATGGAGCAAGTGTGAGGATTGTGAGATTAGATCACTGTTAGATTGGCTAACCTTTTAGTTCTTGCTCTCACTTCTTGAAGATGATTCAGACAAGCAGATTGAAAATTGCTGAGTCCACTAAAACATGTTGATCTCCATTTTACCTGCTCCAAGGCTAAGCGCTCAAGGGTGTTATGTGATATATTGATTGCTTACAAGTTGCTTTTCAGCTTGTCTTTGTATCTTAGCCATATATATAACTTAAAGTGCCAGGCAATATTTTTGTTTTCTTAGTTTTTTAAATTCAAAGTAACTTTTTCCCTAGATTTTCTCAAGTTAATAGTGAAAGTTTCATAGCTGATAACCAAAACGTTGAATTTAAAATGAAAAATTTATATTTTTTCCCTTGTGCCTATTTGTGGTGTTGGTGAGGATTCAGGTATATCTATGAATGTCATTTTTTTTGTACTTGATTTTATTTCTTTAAGTGTATTTGTTTTTGAATGTGTAAGTGTATATTTAAGCTTTTAATTATCTTTTTCTAGCAGAAGCAATCTCTGACCAAAATCTGGAATAAACCATGAACCTGTATGTATATATTCCCATGTTTCTTGTACATTTTCCTTTTCACCCCAAAAGTTCAACTAGTGGTCATCAGCAAAAGATTTTCTTAGCTAGTAGTTGTGTAACTACAATACCTAGTAGTCATGTATGGAGAGGGGGTGAGAGAAGTGATATTTGGAACAAGTGGTAAAAAAAAGATCTGTTTTAATTAGGACAGTTAATTTTCTACTAGATTTTATCTTGATAGGAAACATGGCAACTTACACTAAGTTAAAAATGAATAGAATAGAATCTACTAGACATTCCCACTTGAACACCTACCAAAATACATACACTTGATTCAATCCTATATATAAAACTCTATTGATTCCATTCTTATTTTATTTACCTTTAATATTTATTATTTTCAAATGTTGGAAAATTGGGGTTGATAAGAAATAGTAAAAACAAAAAGTAAATGAAAAAAGGAGAAATTGCCATTTAAGCAGGAGCAACTCTTCATAGTTGAAGAACTGAAAAGGTTATCTCAGACCACCTCTCAGGAATAACTATTAACTTTCCAACAAACAAGCTGTGTTGACTTTCCTGTTTTGGGGTTAATTTGTGCTATTAGCTCTGAATTTTATCCTACTACCATATGAATATATGACAAATAGACAAAATAATATTAACATAAGACAAACTTTAAACTAAAATTTTATACAGGACACAGTGCAAAAAAAGACTCCAAATTCTGGAGGCCCTAATAAAAGAGAAGCAGCCAACACCGAATGAGGTGTCTTTCTCCATATATTGAAATTTATTTCTAAAAAAAATACACACATAAATGTTTCAGTTTGACGTCACCTTGAGTGAGTTTAAATTAATTCCATCAAATGTGAGAATGCTTGAATTAAAAATCTTTTATGTAATTACACACAGAACAATCCTTGAAAACTAATGGAGTACTTAAGAAGAAAAAATAACAATCTAATATAAAAGTTAATATGAATTTTGGCAAATTACCAATAAAAAAAAACAACTTATTTGGAAATTTGAAAGATCTAATAAAAAAAAATTAACAGACAGAACTTGTCCATATTATTTAACAAGACATGTTTGAGAGAATTCTTGTTATCAAAACATACCTTATACATACATATATATATATATATATATATATATATATATAATTATTTATTTAGAAAATTTATAACATAAACATGTTATAAAATCACTACAAAAATTTTGTTTCAACACTTTCGGTGTCTTATCAAGTGATGATGTTGAATGCAAAATAAATGGTAATTGTTGGTTATTGAATTCATTCCGTATGCACCAATTATATACTTGATATATATATATATATATATATATATATATATATATATATATATATATATATATATATATATATATTGTGATGTAATAATTTATGTTCTTGTTTCTTATATTGTTTAGAACTGTATTTTGTTTGGAAGTGATTTGTTGCTGATATGATTTATTTTTAAACAATCTTATAACTAAAGTATTATGAAACAAGAAAAAGAGTACTGAACTGTTATGTGATATCGGTATTTCTATATGGCAGTGAATGCAGAACCATCTCATCAAAGATGAAGAAGATAATTTAGGTAACAATAATGTGGTTCTACAGAAGAAGGCTGAGAATAGCATGGACTGACTATGTGAGAAACGAAAAAGTTTTAGAGAAAATCTAAATGAAAAAAGATACTTGTGCTTATCCTCAGAAAGAGAGAGATGAAAAAGTATCTTCCTATTCCTGTATTCAATGAACTTTAGTAAAAAGTACATATATTTATACATTTAGTAAGTTGACTGGACAGTTGTTTGAATTATGATGTAACTGGGGTAAACAGTTGAATCCCAGTTCAGCAGATACCATGGAAAATCTTGTTATAAAGAAACATTAATAACCTGGTAGTTGGCTCTGCTAAATATCACTGCCTCATGTTCTGTTTTGAGTGGGGTCTGCAATCATTTCATAAAGTGTTCTCCTATCCATGCTTACAGTCAAATCACATTGAAAATAATGGTTTTCATTTGATCACTGAAGTCAGCATCAAGGCTGGCCAGTTCTTAGATGAGCGACTGCTTGGGTACTGTAAGCAATCACCTACAATCTGAAATACTTTTTGGCATTAAATAACCCACAAAGGGTTGATAAGCCATAAAAATAATCAACCAATCTTCTATCATTATATATCAAAAACTATAAAATAGGATAGTAACTTGTTTAGGAAAACACAATAATATTTGCTTAGGATTTATCAGGAAAATGAATGTTGAAGTGGAAGAATAAGTCAAGTAAACAAACTGAAGTTGATAACAAAAATTCTGTTCATCCCTTTAAGGCAGAAAGAACTCAAATGCACCTGCAAATTTCACCTGAATACACCTATAGTTGGGTAGCACTGTATTTCAATGTACAGTACAAAAAAAGAAGGAGACTGAAAATACCATGGACTGAATATGTGAGCAATGACAAAATTTTAGAGAAAATCTTAACAAAAAGGACACTTATGCTTATCATCAGAAAATGATAGATAAAAAATGTATCTTTTCTATTCCTGTATTTGATGAACTGTAGTAAAAAAGTATATATATTTATACTTTTAGGAAGAAGACTTGTCAGTTGTTTCAGTTAAGTTAGGATGTAAGTGGAATAAACATTTGAATCCCAGTTTTCAGATACCATGGAAAAACTGGGGTAGACTCATTTCAACACCAATCACATGATCAACTAGTGGTAACAGATATATACAACTTTTTGGAAATCTTATACAGGCTTGTAGATTTCCAAAACTATATTTCCAAACCAGAAATACTAAGAAGGTTAAATTTGGTATCATTTAAAAGAGAAACTGATTTATTTTCATAGAAAATCAACTTGTACTACTTGATTTTCAGTGGCTATTTGGATATATCAATATAACTGCACTAGCATCGCATAGTCAGGTTTTTCAAGAAAATCTTAAAGGCTGATAGTGTTAATTGGTTTACTGTTTTTGTAGTAAAAATGTAGCAAAATGTCACAAATTCAGAGTCAAACATCCAAAAAGCCACAGAGCCACTCTGCTCCACAATCAGCTTTCTCCACCTCTTTACTTGTTCACTGATGATATTTATTACTGTAAATGAACAGCAAATGTGGCACAAGGCCAAAAAAGGGGGTTGGGGAAAAGGACGGTCATCATTTGTCTTAATTTAAAACTTAGCTAGCCACAACCACTGACCCTATCATACAAAACATTATTCCTAGCACCAAAACAACACATTCATACTTACATTTCTTACTACATCCACCAAAATACCTCAATGAAAGTCCTAAATAGTCCCCCTATGTACCAATCATTGTCTGTGAGGGGAGGGGAATAAATAACAACAAGCTAAAAACAAAAAATGTATATACAAAATGGTTATAAACTATTTACAAGAAACTAAACAAAGTCATGTTAGTAATAAACCCCCCCACAAACCTTAAATGTGGCAGAAATATCAGTTAACTGGATGAAATCGATGCAGGACTATGAAAATCACTTGTTCACTGACTATATTTAGTCACCCCCCCACGTGGACATCATGTGGCACAAGGCCGGTTTAACGTGGGATCTCCAAGCCCGTGGGCTCAGCCAAAAATATGCCCATTGAACCCGTATAAATGGGTTCAGGGTCAGTTTACCTCCCCGAAAGAGAATCCGCCCTTCGGCGTAGCCTCTTTCGGGTTCCTCCCCACCCGAAGACAGAGAGTTCAACCGATCAGCCGATCGACTTGAACGACTGACTCCAAAGATTTTCCAAGCGTAGCTTAGATGTGGCATAAGGCCGAAAGCATGGGGCATCCAGTGAGAATTGAACTCACTTTTAGGCCGAAAGCATGGGGCATCCAGTGAGGATCGAACTCACTTTTTAGTAGTAACTGACCTAGCAAGACAAGCTTGCTAACCATTACACCATGCTGAGGTGTCCCTTCACTTGTTAACTGACACTGACATGTGTATAGGCGCATTAATTTATAGGCAGTACATTCAAAATTCAGACTTTTCCATAAACTGTTTTTTGTTATAAACACCTGAGTGAGTCTGTCCTAGTTTTTCTTTATATGATGGATCCAATGGTATTGGCTGGAGCATACCTTCAGCCTTTTTAAAGGTAAGTGGATTTCTTCAGCAGTTTTTTTAGTAAGAACAAGGCTGTTTTAATTTATTCTTTGAGTAATGCCTACATTCATTCCTGAAAAGTGATAATCCTTTTTCTCCTTATTTTCAATATGCTTCTATTGCATTTGCATAGTAACATTATTTGCTTTACATTTATATTATATTTAATATCCTCTCTTCACAATCCCTATTCCCTTATCTACATTGCATTTCTATAGTAAAACTATTTGTATTGCATTTCTGGAGTAAAAATAATTAGGAATAAATTTACATTATCCATATAAAAATTCTGTCGTATAA
Organism: Acanthosepion pharaonis; assembly: GCA_903632075.3. Taxonomy (NCBI): domain Eukaryota; kingdom Metazoa; phylum Mollusca; class Cephalopoda; order Sepiida; family Sepiidae; genus Acanthosepion; species Acanthosepion pharaonis. The sequence goes on along the minus strand of CAHIKZ030000669.1, from coordinate 3,247,728 downwards.
TCAGGGTCTGCTTTAAATCTTGCCACTTTTAACTTTCACCATGCAACATGCAGATTGGCAGATTAATTGTGGTGACTTGTAGAAAGACATTTTAATTTAAAATTTGGCAATTGTTTTTCTCTGGCACCAGAAATATTCAGCAAATGATTTCATCTAAAGCAGAAAATAGTGGAGCTGGAGTAAAAATAATGAAAATAAAAGAAATTAATAAAAGAAACTAAAGGAATTATAAAGATGAAGGCAGCTGCCGATCAGTACTAAGTTCCACATGTAATAAAAAAGTGTTTGAAGTAGAAGATAAAAAAAATGTCTGAGAAAATAGATAGATCTTTACTTAGATGTTTGTACTGATTATATTTATAGCCAAGAACAATAGCTAAACAAGGTATTTATTTCTTTGAAGTAAAAGATAAAATTAAGAGTGCATAAAATGAAAAGAGAGGAATTTTATGATGAGGGAAATATTTAGATTTTATATTTTGGTCATACATATAAGGCTTGTTTGGAAATCCTCCAGTCATTTTGAATACATTGAGAACTGATTGTGCATCTGTGGAAAAATAAGGCTTGAGGTTGGGGGAAACATTTAACAGGTAACCGATTGTTCTCTTCGCAGTTAAGTGACAACAGGCAGCGAAGGGAGAGAGACAGGAAGAAAGAAAAAACTGAATATTGACGAGTGAGGCGAATACCTCAAAAAACTACATCATGGCAGGTAGTATGTAACTTTTGAAACAGAATGTGTCAAGGGAATGCCTTTACAAGACACTGAACCTCTAATGATAACTAATTGAGTTGCCTCAAAACCAGACTGTTGACTGTTGGTTTCCCGACACTCTTATTTACATGAGACAGTTGACAAAGATCTGAATCTGGACAACTTGCAGAGAGGCCTGTATACCAAGATGTTCTGCTGCTAATGGGGAAACCTAAATGTGAGAACTAACTAACTAGCTTTGACAGACATGTCTGCATGTAACTTGGGGTTTCTTTTATGTCTCCACTGACACACTTTCACCCAACTCCTTGATCTCCTGTTGGGGGTTCTCTTCTGTTGAGTGCTTTTCTGGTTTGTGTTCCTCCACCTCATCCCCATATGATTTGTCCTCTATAAGGATCATCTGGAGTAAAAATAATGAAAATAAAAGAAATTAATAAAAGAAACTAAAGGAATTATAAAGATGACGGCAGTTGCCAATTAGTACTAAGTTCCACACGTAATAAAAAAGTGTTTGAAATAGAAGATAAAAAAATGTCTGAGAAAATAGATAGATGAGGGAAACAATTAACAGGTAACAGATTGTTCACTTCACAGTTAAGTGACAACAGACGAAGAAGGGAGAGAGACAGGAAGAAAGAAAAAACTGAATATCTCTTTTTGAAGTGTGGTAGGGAGATTGGAATAAATGTGTTAAATCCTAAAGAGAATAATATGAAAGGGACTAAGATATCTTTATTTAGGTAAGTAATTTTTTTAAAATTAATATTAATTGGTTGAGATTTCCTCCTCATTTTCGAATATATCATCCTCATTGCTTGTTTAAGATTATGAACTCAGGATTTTGTTTTGAAGTGAAAACACTTTGGACTGACAAATATAGGTCTTTTATTGCAGCATTCAGCTCAGGCAGTTTGAAATGTTGGACGTTGTTTTTTGGCTGAACCCAGAATACATCCTCCAGTTTTGCTCCATCTTTTTCCAGTACCACTACTGTCACTAAAAAGCTTGTATTATCCAATGCATTGACTGCAGATCCATTCACATAGGCATCCAAAATCTTTGTGACTGCGCTTGTCTGCCACTTGATGAACCTGATCGTCACAGATTTCACTAGCTTCCTGCACAGTAAGGAGACAGTTTTCACATCATATCTATTGACAAAGACATGGATCTGGACAAATTGCAGCCAGGCCCAGATCTGGATATGTTAAGCTGTTCTGTTAATGTCCGCAAATGACTTGGGACATCTTTTGCATTTCTACTGACAGATTTTCACCAAAGCAATGTTGTTAGAATGGAACAACTAATCAGAAGTGTTCATAGTGAATATGCATGAACTGTGACCCTCTTGTAGGGTCACACAATTGGTAACGAGATGCCAGTGAGTGACTGTCTTATTCACAAGGATGTCTTGTATTAGGTTTTTGGCAAACACAACATTACCTAGGTCTTACAATCCCCATTTAGCTCCCTGCAACTTTTGACTTTTTTTTAGAGCAAAAATCAACATTGAAAGTGAGAAGATTTCAGACTGTGGATGAGATTAAAGGGAGTGTAAAAGCCACCTGATGGCAATCCTGGAAGAAGACATTGCAGCTCTTTTGGAAATGTGGTAGGGAGACTGGAATAAATGTGTTAAATCTTAAGGAGAATAATTTGAAAGGGTCTAAGACATCTTCATTTAGGTAAGTGATTTTTAAATTAATAATTAATTAATAACATACTTTATATATTACTTATATATTTAAAAATAAATTTTCTTTTTAGGATGTAGGCAATCATGTCTCTTCAGAGATCCTTTTTCTTCATTAACTGAATTGCCATGGAGTCTTGGGAAAATCTTTTCCCATGGTTTCCCACTCAAGGCTAAAGAACTCAGTCTACCCTGATATTTATTTAATTCATAGCTGGAAGGGTAAGAAGAGATAAATTCATGCCTTTCTCAAGTGAATTTGTACAAAAGTGCAATAGACTAGCCTGGAATTTGAACTGTTTTCAATTCCACTTTCTGTGTGGATATTCATTACACTCTCTATACAACAATTTCTTGCAAATAACATCATTTTCACATCAAGTTATTGGGATAATGGATAGTGGTTCAGATTGAGGAATCAGACAGATGAGTTCTAATTCCAGTTAAATCCATTACATTCACTTATGTACTAATACCCTTGGGAAAGGTATGAATCCTCTTCTTCTCCCCCCAGCTATGGGTAATAGCAGGACAAACTAAGTTCTATAGCCTTGGATCTTAACTGGTCTACTGCAGAAAAAAATGGCAACCTATAGTGGGAAAAAATCTGCCTCATTAGTCATGCATTGAAAAATACATGATTGCCTATATGTTTATAGTGCATAACTGACTGACTGATTGGGATACTTATCAAAGAACAGCGCTTTTAGTTATATGGCATTAGAATCCTAAATATTGCTAGCAATCAATTAAATAATCTCAGGTCTTTCATGGATAGTCTTTACTTCGATGATGATCACAGATGATATGTTAAACTTGATTAAAATTAGCTATAGGACCCCAAACAATAGTGTGTGGACTATGTTGGCTTTTGTATACCAATTTTGAAGTATTTGACTTGGCTCATGAACTTAAAGAAAATGCAAAAAGCATTTAATTTTGGCATCATGATGTTGGCCCTTTTAATGTTAAGGGTGCATTATAAAGCTAGATATTTCTTCATATTTTTATATAGAATACTAATAAAGTTATTTCTAATAGAACTGGAAAATATGAACATTTTTTGGAACTGGTTCTCTGCAAGAAAAGAAGGAAATCAGAGAAATTAAGAAAGTGGTGGTTGCTGTTGAGGGCTTGAAAAATGTTTATTAATTTAAAGTTTCAAAAGAAATAGTTTAAAGCAACCAATAAAATTAAAACTGGGAAAAAACAGCATAATCTATTAAAGGTAATAGAGTTTTTAGTTTTAAGGTGTCTTTCTTAGAAATAATAGATTATTGCAACATTTATAAATATCTGGTGCCAGTTAGAATATTGACAAGTGGCATAGAAAAACAGAATCAGTAATCTACTGATTCTGTTGCAGTTTACTTACTAATGCTATTGAAAAATGCATGTACCAAATTCTCTGTGCACTTTCTTTCTAATCACTGGATATACTAGCAAAATGTCTTATTACTGGTATGCCATAATGATGTTGGAGAAGAGTGTGTAAGCAAACATTTGGGGGAACCATTCTCCTACAACTACCTTATCTCTACAAGTATTAGCAACAAAAAGATGTTACATCCATAATCAGCCTTGACCAGTGGGAAGAATATGAACTGTTTACTGTGTTCAATTATGTCTTTTAAATAAGTTTTATAATTTATGGTTTTGTCAAATGTCACATAGTGCTAATTGCCTCAATAAAGGCATGAATCCACATAACTGTAATTTATTCTGTCATTAAAAGATTGACACATCACAATATTCTCCACTCCCTGCTACCATCACATCTCAGTTTAGGTTTTACTAATATAAGCTTTGAATTCAAGTCGAATCCATTACATTCATTTACGGGCTAATACCATTAGGAAAGGTATCAATCCTCTTCTTCTCCCTCCAGCTATGGGTAAATAGCCGGACAGACTGGGTTCTATAGCCTTGGATGGCAACTGGTCTACCGCAGTAAAGATTTTGCCTCGTCAGTCATGTATTGAAAGATACATGATCGCCTATGTGTGCATCATGCAGGGCACATAACTGACTGACTGAATATAAGCTTAGTATATATCAATAAGTTTTACATTTTTGTATTCAATAGTGAAGATAAATTTTAAGCCGAGATTTTTCAAATTCCAAACTTTGATGTTTGTGCATAATGCTTGACAACTGAACCTTTTGAAAACTTAAAAAATTTCTAAATGCAAGATTCTTTGAAGTGTTTCAGAGATTTTTTGGACACTTATAAATTTCTACATGAGTTACACTTTTATTCACTTTGTGGCCATTGAGCTGGGATCAAAGTATAGTATCTGTTCTAATCTCTCATATTAGGTGTTTGCATATAAGGAAAAATTTGTCATTGATTGACTTTTGGTTGAAAGTTATAAAATCTTTTACTTGAAAAAATTTTTCATTAAAATCAGTTTCTCAAGTCCTCCAATTGTTATTGCTTGTTCTATTATGGACATGGTATGGATTCCTTCCTAATCTTTAACTCAAATCATCTCAAAGTCATTCATTAAACAAGTAAGGCAATGATTATCAGTATAAAAGAACTCTTATAAAATGTTTGAATTGTGTCAAATCATTTGCAGTTGATGAACATCCATTAATAGGAATTATCTTGAAGACATTTTTTAAAGAAGCATGACCCAGAATGATGGTTTTCAGCATATTTTAAAAAATGCGTAAAATGTTTGAATTTTATCAAATCTTTCTCATGTCTACTTATTAATTCCTTCAGTAAAGGTATGAATCTGTATTGCTATCATTTGATCTCTCACCAGACAATTTAAAAAATGTTTATGGCATACCACACTGATGCAGGGGGAATATACCTATACCTACAACTCAGGTTGTAATAAATATGAAATTCTGTTGTAGCCATTGTCAGCTATGACAAACGGTCTGCTTACTTTCATACCTTCAGCAGTTAATTTTACTGGGGTCATAAAGGTCTTTATAAAAGCAACACTACTCTCTCTAAATCTTACTGGCAATTCAAGGATGGTGGCAACAGACTCTTAACTATGTGGGAGATAATAGCAAGAACCAAATCTTACAATGGTAAAGACGAAAGATATAATCTATATCATTTATACTATTTACATTGTTTGGATTGTTGTTCTCATCTTTATTGCTATATTCACAACATTTTGGTCATTGTACACTCCAGCCTTCTTCATACATTGGAATATTAAACTGAACCATTTATTTAGTCTGTGGTGGGGGGTAAGTAGATTGTTATAGTTCCACATGTCATGCCTTTTCTGGATATCTCAATTTTTGTTAATTCCCTTTAGTTCCCCTCTGCTGTAGCCAGGTACTGAACTCACAACTCTTTGGGTCAAGTCACTGGATTACTTCAACCAATGCTTTTATCCACTGGGCCATGTGTCACCTGAAGAAGTCCAGCATGTACCACAAATTTAAATATATATATGCGCATAAACACGTGTCCCATGCAGAGAAATTATAATATATATGCAACAACAAGCAGTGTGTAAAAAAGGGGAACCTTGTAATATTTCCCAATGGGAAAACTGGAGTTACATTGGTTTCTTTATGAACCTGCTGAGACCATGTGTTCTTTTCTGTAAAACCTACCACTGTGAGCTAGGGACTTCCTTCTTCTGTAGGTTATACATCACAACTGCCCTCCATCATTCTATCCCCAGATGTCATTCACTGACCATCATGTGACCCTCATGACCATCTCAACAAAAAGGGAGACAATCGTTGCTTGTATCCATACAATACTAAAAAAGTAATAATAAAAGGTACTGTTATTGATAAAATTATGAGGAATTAGAAATTATAATTAATATAACAACAACAATAATAATAATAATAATGATAATAATAAAAATCATCATTCAAAATAATCATCACCATAATAATAATGATAATAATATAATACTCCAGAAGATGACAAATGGTATGAACATTACCTTGAATCAGTCATAGAAAGTCAAAAGTTACTAGTCTTTGAGACTATAGCATTCATACTGACAGACATGTGAAAGATAACAGACATAGTGACTAAAGACTACAACCCCTCCCTACAAAAGGTAGATATAGAAGTGCCATCAGATAATATATATATATATATATATATATATATATATATATATATATATATATATATATATATATATATATATATATATGTGTGAAAAAATATATAGAAAATAGGAAAGAACATCTTCCACTTTAAATTTAGACACCCCACCTTACCCTGACTTGACATCTGTGAATGTAACTGAGATATTGATACAAATTATTAACACCTTACGCCCCTTTTCTTTAAACAATTGCTCTAGCCGTTACCATAGAAATTTTGATTTCAATAATGAATATGCTTATAAAACGCGTACATTTCAGAAATAAGTTATTCCAAAACAATTTCGCTTGAAGATGGAACAGAGCTTAGTACTTTAATTCAATTTAATTCAAATAATTATATTGAAGTTTTCGGCTCTTGTTTTGAAACATGAGAACAGAACTCTTATGTAGTATGTTGGAATCATATTTTTAAATAAATAATTATATATATATATATATATATATATGTGTGTGTGTGTGTGTGTGTGTGTGTGTGTGTGTGTGTGTGTGTGTGTGTGAAAGAATGAGACAATATAAGTAAATATATAAAGATCTTGAAATTGAATAAGTGTGGCAGTTTAAAAATATTATTATTACAATAAGACTAATGTTATTCCTGTCTGAGTGTATTGTAATTATCTACACTATTTACATTGTTCAGACTGTTGTCCACATCTTTGTTGCCATATTCACAATGTTTGGGCCATTGTATGCCAGGGCCATTGTAGTGAACCACCCTCATTCACTTTGTATTTTACTGGTGAGATGCAAGTTCCAGTTGAGCTGCTTCATCCCATGAACTGCTGCTTTATGAACCCAATTAACAAGAAGATGTTTCCCCGATCACTGTGATCGTAAGCTTTACAAGTCTAAGGTTTATCTGTTATCTGTTATCTTATCCCCATAAACACTGTCTCTTAGTCTGTAAGAGTCTACCCGAGTGACTCTTGTATGGGGTGAACATCACTGTGAAAAAAAAAATAATTTGTGCAAACAGAATGCATATATTTACTTGCTTGGCTTACCTTAGGTCTCAAGAAATGACCTAGTAAGAGATTTTACTTAAGAAGAAGATGAAGAAGAAGAATGAAGTGAAGAAGAAGAAGAAGAGGAAGAAGAAGAATGATGTGAAAAAGAAAAAGAAGATGAAGAAGAAGATGAAGAAGTGAAGAAGATGAAGAAGAAGAGGAAGAAGAAGAATGATGTGAAAAAGAAAAAGAAGATGAAGAAGAAGATGAAGAAGTGAAGAAGATGAAGAAGAAGAGGAAGAAGAAGAATGATGTGAAAAAGAAAAAGAAGATGAAGAAGAAGATGAAGAAGTGAAGAAGATGAAGAAGAAGAGGAAGAAGAAGAATGAAGTGAAGAAAAAGAAGATGAAGTAGATGATGAAGAAGAAGAATGAAGAAGAAAAAGAATGATGTGAAAAAGAAAAAGATGAAGAAGAAGAAGATGAAGAAGATGAAGAAGAAGAGGAAGAAAAAAAATGAAGTGAAGAAAAAGAAGATGAAGCAGAATAAAATGAAGAAAAAAAGGAAAATGATGATGATGATGGAAAGGTGACCACTGATAATAATAATATATTTAATAACAATAAAAATAATAATAATAAAAGTGATATAGATAAGAAATGTGATTAGTACTACTAATAAAGTAAACTACTAGTCTGAATTTATTGGCTGAACTTGATGCTCTCTCAGATACCAATAAGATACTAAAGGTTTTATGTCTTATTTTATGCATCAAAGTAAAGCTATTTTCAAGGTTTCTGCATAAATCAAAATGCAATAATGAGGGTAAGCAATAAAGTTGTTATTAGACGAAGAAATTTGTCGACTTCTTTTGGTAATCAAACTACAACGACCAGATTTAGTCAATAATATGTTTCTCTGATGTTTGGATTCATATCAAGTATCCAAAAAAATGAAGTCAAAAAACCTTTTACTAAGTAAGACAACAAAGCGAAAGGAAGATAAATAAAGACAAGTACATCTGTTTAGACAGAGAAGATCAAAGATCAAAGAAAGGCAACACTTAAAAAAATCCCAAAATGTAGCCATAAAAATGCATATAACAAATAAGCTGAAATTTATCCAAACATAGAACTCAATGCACAGAAATAATGCAGACCTCTCTTCTAAAAAAAATTGTCTGCCTTGAGACTTCACATCATATTCACCCCAATCAAATACAATAAAAATTTAGTAGCTTGAGTAAACTTAAAAACAATAGAAAAACTTATGCCCATTGACATTTATCAATACTTGCTGGATGCAGTGACCAGATAGTGGATATGAGCATAGTTAAAAGATTTTTAATCCATTTCAGCAGTGGCAGCAAAAATGTGTGTGACAAATCACATTTGAGCTAATAGAAGATAGACTATGTAAACAATATTTTTTTGACAATAGTAATAATGCTGTAGGACAATATCAGCATAATTTTAGAAACGAGAATGCTTTTTCAAGACAGGATAATTTTAGAAACGAGAATGCTTTTTCAAGACACTGATAAGTGTTGAAATCCTCAGAGAATTTAGTATTTTTGAAGTTATCGCAAACATTTTTGTTGATATTTACAAATTCTATGTCTGATTTGATTTTATAAACCAATCAATGAAATTTTAATAAGCTGATTTCTTTGAAATATACTTTTACAAAAACCCTATTTCACAGTTTAATAATTTCTTTAATTTTATATGACTTCATGGCAAACAATATTTTTTAAGAAAATTTCTTTTATTCCTTTTTAACAGTGAAGAAGAAATTGTTAGAATTTCTTACCCTTGAGCATGCAACATACAACTGGCCATGCATAAATGTTTTTTCTGGAACCAAATTCCAACTTTTTGAAGTGTTTGGCCTTGTGAATTGTTTATAGTTCTTGCAAATGTAGGCCAAATTGGAAACTGGATTCTTGTATATATAAAATTTTAAAGAAAAGATATGTACAAAAGAATATTGCATTTTTATTAAATAAGTATTTGTTATTTTAATCATTAAATTGTTTTTAAAACAGTCAGAGTATTTTGTATGTTAAATAATAAAACTTTTACTTTTTTAAAAAGATTAATGAAAATTTATTGTACTAAGCTCTTCACCTGAGGAAAACCAACTGTGCTTTGTACCACCTTACCTGTTTGCACATCTCTCTAAAATTTGGTTTTTATCAGTCAATGTATGGCTATTTTAGAGGTTGTGATGGATGGATGAACTAACAGACGTGACAGAATTTTATATATACACATTTCATTTTATACATATAAAAAGTTTCACAGAAAACAACTTATTAAAAGCAAAGATTTTATAAAATTATCTGAAGAGACATTGATTTTTCTATTAAAGAAAAGGTATTAAAATATTAGTTTCATACATAAGAAAGCATTTATGCGTCCTCTTAGATGGCAAGACATATTCTCCACTCTACAGCTTCCTTCCTATAGAAGCAACAATTTCAAACCTATCACTATTTTCATGACAAATGTTCAAATGGACACCATTCTTTACTTCCATCAGTCCAGACTCTGACAGCGAAGATATGGTTCTGCCACAGTCAAATCTCCTTTATTTCCTCTGTGTTAAACGCAATTTCAATTTATTTATCGAATCAATCTATTTTATCTTTATTCATTATCATTATTTTATTTTATTTTTATTTTTTCTTACTTGATGCTTAAATGTTGGTAGGGATATATTACATATTAACTGTGATTTCGATATTTTAGCATCTAGAATAAAGGCACAACATCGTAAAGTTCAAAAGGGGTCAATTTTTTTTTTTTGATAGCCACCCCCCAATTTCGTTCTTTATTGCTTAATAGAAGTCTTTTGACTTCCATTTTATCTCTTTTTTCTTTTCTGTGATAAACTATGGGACTATATGTGAATTAATAATTATTTTTGACTAATTCTTGTTAAACAACTTAGCAACATTGTTCACCCCTCTTTCGGTCTTTTTTTTCTTCACATAATGATCAAAATCATAAATTTTAATTCATCTCACACGTTAATTTTACCCCGTTAATTGACAGATTTAATTGAATTTTCTAAGTTTACTTGTTCAGCTTGTTTCAAACAACATTTATTTTTATATTTATTTTCATTTTAACATGCTGATTAAGTAGTAATTTATTATTTTAATTGTAAAAGCAATGTAAATTTCTAATTATTTTAAGGTTGCATTTTTTTATTTCTTATTTTATTATTTTTATTTTATATTTTTATTATTTATTTATTCTTTTTTTTTTTTCCTTTACTAACAGTAACTATCAGTTGGGGAGATGAAACTTGAAAAAAGTAAAAAAGTAAAAAAAAAAACATGGTAAACACATAATTACCTTCCGAGTATCCGACGAGTATATACATAAAAGAAGAAAAAGTAAAAAATCCCCCGTAAACAACTTAAATAGAGCCCACACCATTGCAATTGGCTGTTGGTCAACTTCCAATCAAATGCGTGATGGAGGGATAGGGTTTACCTTATATAAGTCAGTGTCTGTAGGCTGTTAATTTAGATGGGGGGGGCGCATCAGAGACTGATTAGCTTTGATGGGGTTGACTTGGTGAGGAGAGTATGAGCTTTGAAAGATCCAAAGATGCCCAATGACCCAATTCAGAACATCACTGACGACGCTCCCTAGTGCTAAAGAGCGTATATTTAAAGTAAGGAGAAAGTTCAAATCAGACAGTTCCCCCAAGAACTGCCACTTTGTGGAACAAAATCCCACATGGATGCTTCCATAAACACTACAATCTTAACATCTTCAAGTCAAAGATTAATCATTATCTATCTTCCTAATCCTCAAAATACTACCACTTTCTATTTCAATCAAATCATAAAACATTCATATTTCATTTTAACAGTAACTCTCTACATTGAGTGGCTCTTAAGCTTTCTAATGGGTGAAATATAGAATTAGAAAAAATTCCATTTTTATTCCTGGAACCAAAGACAAAGGTTTCTAATACCGAAAAAGCATTCATCTTGAAAATTCAAATCAGTTGTGCCAACGCTGTACTGTAATTCAGTAGGAAATGTTTCCATATAATGCATTTATGGTTACTAGATATATCTTTATATATATGTTTGTACTGATGAAATTTATGGCCTAAAACAATGGCTGTGAAAGAATAGATACATTTATTATTATTTTCCCGAAAGAGGAGAGTGACATGTATTCCAGATCTTGTCAGCTTGTCAGTCATGCACACAAATTGTCAAAATGTTTTTTTTTTGTTTTTTTTTCCTAGCAATATGTTTCTTAATCCATATCATAATAAATCTGCATCAATATAAAATTCTGAATTTCTAAGCGAAATATTTTGCAGGATTTTTTTCTTCGGAAATTTTTTTTTTTTTTTTCTTTAGAGATTTTTATTTCTGATATTTGTTGAATTAAATATTGGAAAGACTTGTTGTAAATCTGTCAACATTCTTTTAAAAATAACATCAAATTAGAACATATAACAAACTGCATCCATAAACTGAGAATTGTAAAATGAAATTTTTCAAATAAAAATGGTTTCTAGATTTGAGAAGCAATCCATCTTGTGATGTGGTCAAAATCTCTTATGTGCATCGTCTTCAATATAGAGCGATGAATTTAAAAATCTTGGCTGATATTAAAATTATTTCCCAGAGCAAAATTTTCCGATAAAATTTTGATTTATTGTTTTTCTTCAGTCATTTTTTGGCAAGACACAGAATTTAAAATTTTATGTTTTGTAAGAAAAGAACATTTTTAATGGGAAAATGTTTTTATTGATTCTACATATATACTTATGTATATTGGCATATATAGATTACTCGACATATATTTCCAAAATTCTAAATATATATATATATATATATATATATATATATCTTGTGGTTGGCTATTCGTATCTGAAGATGTTTGTCTACCAGTGCGGCTAGCCAATCCCTGCTGTAGACACATGCTCAGGCACATTTTTGTTTTATACTGCAACTATGCAGTATAATGAATATGTCCTGAAGATGGTCTATTAGACTGAAACGTCCGATGTTGACATTAAACATTAAAACAGCATAATCGCATATTAGGATTTTTTGTTTGTTTTTTTCAGTATATTTTTCTTCATATATATATATATATATATATATATATATATATATATATATATATATATATATATAAATATATATATATATATATATATATATATATATATATATATATATATATATATATATATATATATATATGAGATTTAAGATTAAAAAACAGCAGTTATTTTAATATATAGTGTTCAATATTAAAAATATTTAAATAATATTAAAATAGACCATTAATAATATAATAGGAAAATATTACTTAACTTTTAAATATCAATTTTATCCCGACTTTCTGTTGAGACCTCCTGATCCAGTTTTCCTCTCAACTCTTCTTAGGTGAAAGCTGTGGACATCAACACAGAGTCCTGGGAGAGCCTGGCAGCCATTTGATCCAAGTGGAGAGGAACCCTGACCAAACACCTCAAGTCAAGGGAGGAGAAGCTGACATAAGTTGCTACGGAAAGGCAGACCCACAGAAAACAAAGTGACAGCTACAACAGACCAGAGACAGAACACACATGTGACCTCTGCAACAGAGATTGCCACTTTTGCATTGGCCTCTACAGTCACAGACATTGATGCTCCAGGCAAGCAGACAACTAGGATGCTACCCATGGTTAACCCTGACAGACAGAGACCTACATACAGTTCTCACTTATTTAAACATTCACCATACTCTTGATACTTCTTAAATGAACTTTGAAGATGAAAGAAAAAGTATGAATGATGGTACCATTACTGAAGGCCTAAATGATCTTTTTCCTCTCACCATTTGGGAAGACAGTAGAGCTGATGCAAAACTATTTTAACAAGTTTTTTTAGTGATTCTTATGACAAATGGTATCAAGATGGTTAAACGAGTTATCAGACAACCTGGAAAAAAGAAACTCAGTTAGTTTAGTGGTTTTTAGATATTGAATATTTTATGGGATGGATAATTATGCTGTTACATGATTTAGACAAATTTGCCATGACAGCCGCTATATATATATATATATATATATATATATATATATATATATATATATATATATATTTAAATAAAAAGAAAGAACAGTAAGATATATAATCCGGTGTTCTTATAGATATTTTTATTTTTACAAAATGAAATGGAACTAATGTCTTTAATTTAATTGTAAAATTAAATTCGTGGCTTTTAGCTTCCATTTTTGAAACATGGTTAGAACTGTATAGCGAAAAAAAAAAACATATTTTAAATCAATTAATTTATAATATATATATATATATATATATATATATATATTATGAAATGGATTAAGTTTGACAAATATTTAATATATTTTCTGTCTATACAAAAATAGAACTTGTGTCCTATATCGAACCGTCAAAGATTTGTTGTTTAAAAATAGAAATTTGGATTTTGCTAACCAGCTGCTAATCTATATCTGAGTGATATAGCATGTCAGATCAGTTGATGGTTATGTATAGGACATAGGTTCAATTCCTGTTGAAGGACACATATTTTTTTAAAAAATTTCCTGAATATTCAGGCCGGTAAAAATAATTAATGCTGTTTATTTAAAAATCACTGTATTTACTTAAATATATTGTATTTCTTAAAATAACGTATAAACAATATATATATATATATATATATATATATATATATATACCTCCCTGTCAATATTTGTCCCATACAGAGAAATTATAACACTAATGAATACAACAAGCAGGGCATAAATTGATAGGATCTTACTTGTAATATTTCCAGTGGTGGGGAGGAAACAGATAGGCTGGATGATGTCTTTCATGTTCTTTGGTTTGTAGGGAGACCACAATTGTTTTCCCTTGGGTTTAGCTCATGAGAGTTTTGGCCCCTTTTAGAGAGTAGAACTCTTCTGCCCTTTTTGTCTTCACTTCCGTTCTGGGAGGAATGGCCTCTTTACCTTCCTGACCACCAGGGTGTCCACACACGTGGAAACTGGTCAACGAAAGAAAAACATACTTTCTGTTCACTTATCTGTGGACGACCAAAGGCCATAAAGTTGGTATGTTATTTCTCTGTTCTAATTCTGTAAACATCCTCGTTCCTTTGGGACAATATGGACAATCATTTGTTTTGGGACATATGTGAATCTTTTGAATTTATGTATGTAATTTGTTTGCCATATTAAATATTATGTCTATATTTCTGAGATGAGGTATTATGTACAGTATTTACATTAGTCTGACTATTTTCCTCATCTTTGTCGCCATATTTGTCACAACGCTTCGGCCGTTGTATGCTCCGGCCTTCTTCAGATGGTTGGAATTTCGAACTGAACCCTTTATTTCGATCACTGGGGTAAACTGTTCTAATTCCACGTGCCATGTTTGATGGATGTCAGTTATCAGTTATCTCCTGCTAATTTTCCCTCTGAAAGTTCTCCACTGCCTTAACCAGGAATTGAAGTCACCTTCTTTGGGTCTGTCACTGGATCTAACCAACGCCTTTATCCACTGTGCCATGTGTCCTTGAGGACATCTGGGTATGAACTTCTGAGTATTATAAACCTAATGTTTTCAGCATCATTTTTACCAGTGCTCATATTGCAATTTTAGCTGTTATCTTTGCATGTCTTTACCAGAGTTCATATTGCAACTTTGTTATCATTGCTTTTCTCTGGTACTCCTTATTACTGGTTCCCATATTGTATTTATTTCTATGCTTGGTCGGCTCAGGAGATTTTTGTGGCCTAGCATATGTACTGATTCCTTAAGTTTACGAATTTTCGAATGGTGTTCCCTGTCTATGATCTCAACATGATCCCACAGGGGGTGGTGATCTCCTTTCTCTCTCCATATGTGGTCAGCCATGCCTGATTTTTCTACTTCCCCTTGCGTTACAGCTTTCTGGTGTTCTTGAAGCCTTACCTTGCGGCCTGTCTCTCCTTTATATTCCTTTCCGCAGCTGCACGGGATAGCGTACACACAGTCTTTAGTCATGTTCCTCTCTGTGGGGGGTCTCACTCATGAGAGATATCTGCGAAGTGTTGTCATGCTTTTGAAGGTTGTCCTGATGTTATATGGACCGCAGATCCTTTGTATTTTCTCTGATAACCCCTTCACATAAGGCAGGCAGACTGTTTTCTGAGTGTTGTTGTCCTCCTCCTCCTCTTGTACCCGCCTATCCCAGTTTTTGGAGGCTGCTGCCATGTACCCAGGGTAGTTGTTACATTGTAGGGTACTACTTATACTGACCAATTCCTTATCTAACGTCTCTGGATCGCCACTTATGACTTTTGCTCGGTATTCTAAGCATCGGACGATCCCTTTCTTTACACTGTATGGATGGTGGGAGTCGAAATTGAGGTACTGAGGTTTAGGTTTATAATACTCAGAAGTTCATACCCAGATGTCCTCAAGGACACATGGCACAGTGGATAAAGGCGTTGGTTAGATCCAGTGACAGAGTTCAATTCCTGGTTAAGGCAGTGGAGAATTTTCAGAGGGAAAATTAGCAGGAGATAACTGATAACTGACATCCATCAAACATGGCACGTGGAACTAGCACCAGTGATCGAAATAAAGGGTTCAGTTCGAAATTCCAACCATCTGAAGAAGGCCGGAGCATACAACGGCCGAAGCGTTGTGACAAATATGGCGACAAAGATGAGGACAATAGTCCGACTAATGTAAATACTGTATTAAATATTATGTTTGTTATGCCTGCATATTTTGTCTTTTTATATTTGTATTCAGTGTTAGTGTATCAATGGCTACACTAATGCTAATATTAGTATAAGTGTGCTACTGGAAGGCTAAAACATTATTTTTCCTAACACAGAATAGTCAGTAAACTCTGTGTGACAGATACCACCATACTAATAGGTTGAACCAAGTGGTTTTCATACTTATTACGTTCTGCTATGAGGTATCACTTCCTTGTGGTCTACACGGCATACTGGTGCTCATCACCACACAAGTTGTTGTTATTCACTGAGCTGACATCACTCAGCTATCATGTGAATTTCTTAAATTCTCCCTTAAACAATGTTGATGGCAAAATTTAAAAAATTTCAGAAAACACAAGGTTTAACAAAGGAAGATGATGATCATCCCCCCCTGAAAAAAAACATATTGATAATTAATATAAAATTACTAATCGAGTGGAGCTATTTGATATTTATTTACATCATCTTTAGAAAATTTTAACTACTGGTGTTGAAAATAGATATTGAAATATTAAGAAAGCTACGTGTTCATCTTTTTAGTTCATTGTATATTGATTACTTGAAAGTATATTTTTAGTGTTTCTTTCATCTATTATAACTTAAAATTGTCTGGTGAACAAAGTTGGTATTATTGTAGTGATTTTTGAGCAAATAATTCCAAGGAAATGTTCTTTGCGGTTGTCTAATTTTTCAAATTGTGAATTGTTTTTATTTATGGCTTATTTTCATGGTGTCATCTAAATTACAGGAAATAGGCAATAATAAAGCATCAAGTGCACCATTTAAATATTGTTTTCAAATGGCATATTGACGTCTTAAAAGAAAATCTAGACAAGAAATAAAAAAGCCATAATCTAAAAAAAAAGTAAACAAAGTAGAAAGTTAAGGAATCTCTTGTGGGGGAAGAAGAATTTCCAAAATAAGTTAATCCCCCAGAGAAAGCACAGTTCTTTATTCATTTTAGACTTATGCCAAAGAGATTACATAGAAAGAAAATGATTCGCTATTTTTTTTCTTTGAATCTATTCCAATAAGATTGGCTGTAAAGTTAAAGTAGCTCATAAGATTATCATTCACTTTTGTCAGTTTTCTTTTCTTAAAAATTCAAACCATATTAATCAAAGATATTGAATAGAAATGCACAGTGATTCTCAGATGTAGTTTGATTATCAATTTGTAGAAAAATATATGGAGACACAGTGGGAGTTGTTAGTCTTACTCCAAATGAGCAGTAATTACCAACCCCAATAAAATTAACAGAATAAACAGGGAATTTGGACCTTTTTACTGACACCGAAACATAAAAGACACAAAATTGAAATTGAAGAATGAACAATTAAAACTAAGGTAATTTTTATTGAATTAGCTAAGCTCACCATCCTTCATAGTTAAGCCAGATGAGAGAAATTGGCATTATCCATAGGGAATGGAGTATTTGATTTATAATCTATATAACAGCGATTTTTATATGCCAAGGAATAGTCAGCCTAGAAATTATATTTATATATTTATATCTATGGCAAATACTGTTAAAGACAACACATATTTTGTGTCGATTAATTTGTAATGACAAATAGTCTTTCTTGGGCAAAAAGGAAATTCCATCAGTAAGGTTAATTTAGTTAATTTCAGAAGAAAAGTACAAGAGATATGAACCAAGCTTTTGACTTTGTTAAGCAAAACCAGACTCTTACAGAAACTTACTTGCCACCTATTGGACCAGTGTGTCATCAGACAACACATTAACAAGCATTACAATGAACATATTACACAGCTACTCACAAACAACACCAAAATATTAGCAAAATTAAACAGTAGAAATAGACTTACGATTTTTGAAGCAATATTCATACAAAAAAAGCAGCCATCTATAAATAAAAATAATTGTAACAGAATTTTTTATATACATTCATAAATGTATATAAAAAAATAAAACACTTGTCACACCTCACTTAAATCACAAAATTCATTGTCTACATCATAACACTAGTTCTACAAAATTCACCAGTTGTCTGTACCTGATTTTGACTTTAAAAAGTCAAAAGCTTGGACCATATTTTTTGTACATTTCTTCTGAAATTGCTGATGAAATTTCCTTCTTATCTAAGGATTAATCACAATTTGAAAAAATCGATCTTTAATATTAATTGACACATAATGTCTGTTGTGATATTTGCTTTGAAGAATATTTGCTGCCTAAATAGACAGAATATCTATCTATCTATCTATCTATCTATATATATATATATATATATATATATATATATATATAGTTAATTTGAAAGAATGTTTCATGGAGCAAAATGTTGCTGGTTTTCCAGTGGCTTTCTGACAAGGAGGCATTTAAAACAAGTAGGCTTTGTGGTAGCACAAATATTGAAGATAGAGACAGACTGTTAATAGAATTGATATGAAAAAGTTTTTATTATTTAACTCATGTTTACCTTGGAGTTTTGTGGCTATATATGTATAACCACTCGGAACAAAGTTAATCTGCAGTAATTTCTTGATTCTCCTGTACTTTTCTTGCATTATGAGTGTGTTATTTGTTTCTTTTCACTCGATGGGTGTTGATTATAATATAAGGGGTGTAGCTGTTGTGATTTGTATGTTGATTTTTGAGTGTGTTTTGTATGGTTGGGTATTATTTCGTTGGTCATTATTTGTTGAAATTGTGGATTTCTCTTTTCTGGATGGATTGTGTTTGGGATTGGTAAATATTAGACGTTAGGTATGGTGGTTTGTGTTTGTGATGGGGCTGCATTTTCTGTTGTATTTTTCATTTTTTTTTAAATATTAGACATATAAAACAGTGTGAGGTCAACTATGGTGGGTCAGACTATCCAGAGGCTGGAAGTGCAGATGTGGATAGTGTCTGGCTTTATATGTAGACATGCTCAATTAGGATTCGGGCACTCACAGGTGCATGTGTCTGCTATCAAGGAGCATTTATTGAGTTCTTGCAGGCCCAATTATACTGCAGATTTCTTCTCTGTACTGCATAAGGTCTGGATGAAACAATATCTTAGAGGCAGTTATTATCAACACATCTTGTCTGACTTTGTGTAGACAGATGGAGCTGAAAGTGGCATTCTTCATCAATTCTTTCTCTTGTTCAATTCTAAATTTTTTCTTTTCCTCCCCTCTTCCTTGTTTCTCTTAATTCTATTGCAAGGAGGTTTGTTTCCTCTCAGTAGTTTTTCTTAATTCCAGTGATATTTCTTCTGACAAAGTGCCAGAAGAAAGTTACCTTACAATTTTATTTTTATTCAAGATTACACTTTTGTATTGGACTTTTGATTAATAAAATGTTCCCTTGTTGTAAGAATATATATATATATATATATATATATATATATATATATATATATATATATATATATATATATATGTATATATATATATATATATATATATATATATATATGTATGTATGTATGTATGTATGTATATATATATATATATATATATATATACATGCATGTATGTATGTATGTATTAATATATATACATATATATATGTATAAAAGTGGACACTGAAGTCAACACCTATGCTCTATCCCTAATATCGAGCATTTTTATCACAAAATATAGCATACCTTGAAACAATATTTTTATCATACACACACACATATATATATATATATATATATATATATATATATATATATATATATATAGCAGCATGGCCTGGCGTTGTTTGCCCGTGCTTGATTCAAAAATCATATAACTCATACAGTAATCGCTGTCACTTGACTTAAAATATTTTTGCCCTTCCTTGCCTTTAAAAGGAGTGCCCTTTGCTGTGCTGATGTTGCTACATGCCTTACTTCTTGCCTATCTCACACTGTGAATTTTTACTAAGCTCTATACTAAACATTAAATCTGTTATGAAAAAAGAACTAAACAAAATGAACACAAAACGATCAGCTTTAAAAAAGGATTCGTAACTGGAAAAACCAAATGAAAAAAGAATGTTAACAACAAATACTTTTTCACACCCAACCCAGTTCTGCGGAATCAGAATCAACGTTGAGTTTAAGGAAGTGAATGAGCCAATTGGAGTAAAGTGCCATGCAGATTTAAATTTTTACCACGAATGCAGCTATCGATTTTTTTTACATGCTAGCATGCTAGTTAACATTCGTGTCAGTCAGCTGTTGGCTCTCACGCTGGCCAATAGAATCTTCCTGCCTATTTGTGGCAGCCAGCTATAGGCTCTTACTCTGGCCAGTAGAAATTGGCCACAAACTACATGAAAACTGCCGTAGAAGCATGAAAAAATCGATTTTTTCCACTATCAATGGGAGTTGGGAAATGCACTCTTGGCCTTACCGCTAACTTGGAGCATGTGCATGTAAATTTTGGTTCAAATCCGTTGAAAATTGCGGCCGTGCACACACACACACACACACACACACACACACACACACACACACACATCCTGCCTTTTATATATATATATATATATATATATATATATATATATAAGGATGAATTTAAAATAAGGTGGAGACAACACAAAAAGCTCCTTCAATAATATTAGAAATAGAAATCAGATATCCTTATCTAAATATTTTTGGTATTTAAAAGAAACAAATAAAACACCAAAATTAAAATGGAAAATAATAAATAGAACAAGAACTTGTCAAACCTAGGATGACCCATGCCATTTATATCTACATGAAAAAGTACACATTATTATGTTTCTAAAAAATGAAAATTTATTAAATCAAAGACATCAGATAACGATTTTTTGCCGACACTAACAGACATTCGCCTTAGATAATTAGCTTAAAATTTTTTGAAATCTCAAAGTCTATAAACAAGTTCAATTAAATCAATAGTTTTAAAAACTTAACCCAATCATAAGCTAAAAAAACCCTTTAAGAAGTCATCAACAAAAAGCAAATTGTAGTTCAATATGCCATATTCATAGACAAACAACCCTGTTATTGAAATAGACCAGATGAAATGCATTTAACAGATGTCATCATTCATTTGAAAAAAGGCACCCCAACCCTATCTTGACTTAACCTCTTTTCTAAAGTAAGTAATATGTTGATACAATAGTTGCCAGCGAAAATGAATACACTAACGCCCCTTATTAAAATGATTAGTTTTCTCCATATTCATAGAAATTAGTATTACAAATGTATATGCTTATAAAGCTTTGCAAATTTTAAAATAAGTAATTCAAAAATTTGCTTGAGGATGAAAAAGAACTAGCTGCTTTAATTTAATTTCTTTAAATAAGATTGAAGTTTTTAGCTTCTGTTTTTGAAACATGAGAACTATTATATTATAATTATATATATATATAGGAATTAATGGATTGTTATATGAAACTGAGCATATATGGGCTTTCTAGAATAATAATCTGAATGAGGAATGGTGATTTCCTTAAAAAGGCTAAATAGATGTTTGCTGTACTGTGATGCTTTTCATGGCTGAGCACTAAAGCCCATGGATCAAATGGTGGTTTCCCCAACAAAGAGGGATGCAGGTTCAAACACTGCTGGAGAGCACATTTTCTTTAATAGGATTTCTTGAATGTGCAGGCCAAGAGATGTAATACACACTGTTTAAAGCAAAAATAAAAATGGAATGTCTATTTAAAATATGAGTAACCCCAATATATGATGTCAAACGCTATGAAATGGATAAAGTCCAACAATTATTTTAACATATTTTATTGTTATACATTATTTATATAGACACAAATATTTAAATAAATGCTCTGTTTATAATAAAAAGTATTAACATTTACCGGCCTGGATGTCCAAGAAATTTACATAGATAATATGTCCTCCAACAGGAATCAAACCTGTACACTACACAGAACTGTCATATAGCCTGATGTGCTATACTAGTTTAGCTACAGAAATGTGTATGGTAAGCAAGGTCAATTTTATTGCTTTTAAACTACAATTTTCCGCCTCTGGAGCTTATAAAGGACCCCGAGGCAAACAGAAGAGGCTCCAGACTATATATGGCAGCAATACTCTATGCAAGGGCAAATTGTTGATTTGTAGATCTGAAGGATTGATTCCGGGGAGAAAAATTTCCTGGTGCAGCACAGGGAGCCAACTTTCCTTGCAGTGGCCGAAGCAATTCACTCAATGTATTTGTTCCATTTCAGGTCAGCAGTCAACGTGAGACCGAGCAGCTGCAGAGAGGTGCTCTCAATAAGTTGAGTGTCAGACATTCTAATGGAGGGCAGGGAAGGATCTCTGTGGTGATTAATAGAGAGCAGTTTTGTTTTTGAGGCATTAAAGTTAACCAGCCAATTCCTTCCCCATTTCACAACCGATTGTAGGTCCTTTTTGAGACACATGGCCAGGTTAATTTTGTCAGTGACACTAGATTTGTTTTTGAGGCAGGAGTAAATTGTGGTGTCATCCTCGTAGATGCCAACTTGGGAATTTATAGCATCAGGAAGGTCATTTATGTAGATAAGGAAAAGAGTGGGGCCTAGGATGGAGCCTTTAGGAACACCTGCGTTCGTGGGATAGGAACTGGAGGAGAATCCGTTCAATTCCCGGTTTGATAGGAATGATTGTATTAAGTCAAACAATCGACCCGTAATGCCATAACCCTGTAGCTTGCGAAGAAGGCCGACATGCCAAACCCTATCAAACACTTTGGAGATGTATAGGGCCACGGCACAAGCTCCCCTTATTTTGAAGAGCTTGGTAGACAGTTTCAGTGATGGCCGTAAGCACATCAGCTGTAGATCGGGCAAAGCGGAAGCCATATTGCTTGTCTGAGAGCAGATCTTAGGATGTAAGGTGGTTAACCACTTCAGTATTGATTAGGGCTTCGAAAACTTTGCCGAAGAGGGGTAGGAGACTGATAGGATGGTAATTAGAAGGGTCAGAGGGGTCGCCAGAGTTCTTGAAGACAGGAATAATCGAAGAGGACTTCCAGCAGTCAGGAAAACAAGATTCCTTGAGGCAGTAGTTATATAGTTTAGAGAGGGCGGGCACCAGTTCAGGCATGGATTTCTTCAAGACAATGGCTAGTATCCCATCCCCACCACTAGCCTTGTTGGGGTCTAAATTGGAGATAAGCATTCAGCCTTGTCAGCAGAGGAGGTCAGGACTTCGAACTGGTTGAACAAAGGAGGTATAGAGGGTTTGCAATTGTTCAATATACTCTTGCAGAGATGCCAATAATCTTTGGAGCCAAATTTGCCAGATGCAATACGCTCCTTCATCCGAGCAGCAAATAGTGACTTAGCATCGTTGAGGACACGCTTACACTCGTTACAGGTGGAGGCAAAGAGACGTCTATTGCAGTCCGACATGTCGCTAGGAAATAGGTGAAAGAAGTGGTTCCTATGGGCAATGGCAGCTGAGCAAGCAGCAGAGAACAAAGGGCAGGAGCACGACTTGACCCTATATTTCCTTGAGGGGATGAAAGTGTCGATTCCAGCTTTAACCCAGGATGAAACCTCAGAAGCACATTCTTGGACGGGGAGCATAAAGACAACATCCCAGGGGACATTGCAGAGGAAATCACGGAACGAGTCCCAGTCAGCTCGTTGATAGTAGAACAAAGTTCTAGTGGTAGGAGGTTCTTTGCAGGGGGTGGAGTTGAAGGAGATGTTAACTGATACTACAGCATGATTGGAGTTACCAAGAGGGCAGAGTTGCATGGCACTACAAGACTCGGGGATGGAGATAAAATACAGATTGAGAAAAGAGACCTTACCTTCCCGGTTGAAGGCAAAACAAGTGGGGAAGTTAACTATCTGTGTGAAGGATTGAGAAACTGAAAAATTAAGTGTTTGAATGCCTGCATGGTCAGTAGTAGCATCCAAATGGTATGATGGGCATTAAAGTCGCCAAACACAAATATGTGAGCAAACAGGTGGAGGGAGAGAGCCTTGTCTATGCTGTCAGAAATGCTATTGAGTATCCCACAGTCTTGAGAGGATGGAGAGCGGTAAAGGAAGAAGAAATAGCTTACCGCATTGAGAAGAGATAGTCAGAGACACATGTACAACTGGTCTGGTGATTCGAGAGACAACTCTTTGGCCAGAGGGAGATGGTCCTTGACGTAGACACCAAGACCGTGCATGTGGGTTAGAGAGCCTTTTCTGAGGAGAGGAAGGTAGCCTGGGATTGAAAGATCAGAGAAGGGGATAGATGAGACAAGGTTGGTCTCACACAGAGCCAGTATATCCAGGCAGTTTGCAGTGAGGAAAGATTCCATACTGCAGATGTTTGTTCTAATGCCACGGACATTGGAGAATGAAATGTTGAGGGGTTTAGGTGATTTTTGAGGGGCTGGTTTAGGATTACTTTTTTGGTCTTTGTAAGTCATCATGTGGAATTATGGTTGGAAGATGAGAAGGCCTGAAGTAAAAGAAGCAGACAGTTATCGACCATTATGTGGGCAGTGAGGAGTTGGCACAGCCTGCATCATAATGTGGCCTCAGGGTTGCCCACCGGAGGTGACTGCAGGGACACCTTTCCATGCGCGACATGGCACTACAAACACCCCGGTATTATACAACTGTTGATCAGAGCGGTCGCTCAAGACGCTACGCAAGAGTTAGGGCTCCTAACTACCAGTCGGAAACAGCAACCAGAGAACTGTCAGCTGTGTACCCACAGAATGAAGAGGCAATGCCACAGACTGCACACATCACGGGAAAAACAGCTGCACTAGTACATACAAGAATGACAAAAAAAAGGGAAGAATAAGAGGGGGAGGTAGTTGGCAAAGTGTCCAGGCTGACACTTGGATTTTACACTTTCACAACACTAAGTTTTAACTTAGTAAAAGTTCCATTGTCCTATTTTTAAAAAAATAAGGTTATCCAGCTTTGTTGGTATGTCATAATAAATGTCACATCATACATGGCAGCGAGTGTTTGCTCGCTTTCTTTCTCATGATAACCAGTGAATGTACAGCTTACCTTAAGTCCAAGCATAGGGTTTCAATGAAACGCAGAGCTGGTGGGGGGGGGATCAATGGCCAATCCTCCGCCCTCACCAAATAGTGGGCTTGGGAGACATGCTTTCAATAAAATTAAGAACAACAGGCGAAAGAAACGTCGAAAACAATTCCATGTTCGGACATTTTATCTAGAAAGAAAATTCGGCCAACTAGATCATGAAAATACTGATGAGACACTTTCGCATCAAGCCAAAGACATTCAATTTTTCTTTTTTTGATTTTTCTTTCGAACTGGGATGTCTAACTAAACTATCAAATAGGATTATAAGTTAGGTTGGAATGATTAGGACAAAAATAAATGTGTTACGATAGTCAAACACACTGACAATTAGGGGGAGGAGAAAAAAAAAATTAAAAATTAAAAAAAAATGAAAATGAGTTTTCGGTAGACCGAAATTATACTCACACATGGCAGCAAGTGTATGTCCGCTTTCTTTCTCATGATAACCAGTGAATGTGTGGCTTACCTTAAGTCCAAGCATAGGGCTTCAACAAAACGCAGAGCTGATGGGGGGGGATCCACAGCCAATCCTCCGCCCCTACCGACAGTGGGCTTGGGAGATATGCTTTCAATAGCATCAAGAATTCAGGGAAATACAGAGTAAAAATGCATATATATAATTCTTTAAAAATTGGGGCCAATGAATTTTTTGTAACAGAATCTTGTCTATCTCATCTTGTAGATCAGTTTACTCATTTCAAAAGTAGGAAAAACATGCAAAAAGGGTGTATGTCAACTTACGTCCTTTTAGAATTACACTGGATGACATGAATATCTTTCAAGGATTAACAATTGATAATGCAATCTATTAAGAAAATTAAAGATATTACAATTACTATTACAATTAATACTGTTTATTATAAATAGAGCATTTACTTAAATATTTGTGTCTATATAAATAACATATAACAATGATATATATATATATATATATATATATATATATATATATATATATATATATATATATATGTGTGTGTATATATATATAGCCTTAAACAGAAACAGACATCGTACCTAATGTACCTTTCAGCCAACACATTTTCAAAGATATTCATTGGCAATCTTAAATATAAATAAATATAAAGGCACACATAATAAAATAAATGAGGAGGGAAAGGTGGAGCACGACTAAAAGACAAATTTTAATTATACAAAATTAAAATTTAAAATTGAAGAAATGGGTATGTAAATAAATAGTTCCACAAGAGTATAAAATGGAAAAAGGGAACACACACACACACATGTATATATATATATATATATATATATTTTGAACAATAAAAAAATATTAAAAAATTAAAATCTTCAGACACACTGGGTTGTAGATTAATATTCTTTCGTTTTTTTTTATTATTATTTCATTTAGATTCCTCGACTAGTTTTAGCCAAAATGGCCATCATCAGGAGAAGAAATATTTCTGCTTGCTGGTAGCAGTAAACTACAGAAATGAATGTCTTGATGGAGAAAATGAACTTTTGTCTGTAGTTTTCATTTGTTTTTTTATTTTTTTATCTTTTTAACATGAATCTTTTAACAATCCTTGTGTTGATCAAACAGTCTCTTTTAAGTTGTTATTTGAGATAAGAGCTGAATGGATCTATGCTTCTCTGAATTCCCCTGGTCAGTTTGACAGTTTTATTGGTCCTGGAGAGGGGATGTGTCTCTGTTAAGTGTTTGTGTGTGTGTTATTTGGTTCTTAAGGAGTGAGTGAGTATGATATTTTTGTAAAAGCTAATAAAATTAGAAGAGTAAAAATTTCATAGGGAAAATTATTGCATATACACTTCTTTATTTTGTCAAATAATATTGGTATGAAGGTATTTGGTTTTAGGTGCTTTCTTTGAATTTGAGGTCTTCTTCTGAAGATGTAAAAATGTCTGTATTTTCTCCATTGGATGTGGAACATATAACTTCCTATAATCTGACTGTCCCATGTGTGCATATCTTAAGCTCAGCTGGTTTGACAACTTATTTACATGTCAAGAGAAGCCACTGAGATTCTCTGAGGAACAATTCTGTCCCTTTGGCTATGAAGACAACTTTCAGATCAATACTATGATGCATTCATTTGGATTTTAGGTGAGTTATAACTCTGAATAAATAATTATAACCTCCCCCTTATATTTATATATACAAAAATACTCATAAAAATAAGAAACAGCAAGACGTGGAAACAACATAATGAGTATTATTTATTATCTGCTTGTTATGTGATGATGGAGATATTTTTTGTATTTTTACAACTTAATTATCTGGACACTCATTACACACATTTATAAAAAAAAAAAAAAACATACCAGAAAGACTGTATACACTTTGCTTATTCATTATCTTATCCTTCTGTTGGATTCTTATTCATATTTAACCTACGTTTGACTCAAAATTCACAATTGCCCGGGGATGTAACAATAAGAGAGAGATCAAGTATTGACCATCATAAAGACTGAAAAATAAAATTGACAAAGATTATTGTTTAAGGTTGACGGACACGCATGTCTTAATTAGTTTTTTTTTTTTTTTTTTTTTTTTTTTTCTGAATTGGTCAAACCCAAACTCAAACAAAAACATTGTTTTCAATCGCTATGAGTCTACCGATTAAATAGAATTTTATTATAAACAATTGTCTTGTAAATGGAATTTTTAAAGCATTCTGAATGTAAAAATAAAGAAAAAAGTGTGCAAGACAATAAGAAACACTACCTACCAAAAAAAAAAGTGAAGTTTTGTTGAAATCAGTTGAAAAATGTAGGAAATCTGATATATAATCCCATATATAAACGAACACACACACACAAACAACCTGGGTTTTTAAGTATAACTCAATATGAGTTGTCCCCCTTTCATTCTCGTGATGCATCTTAATCGTGTTTTCAAATTGATTTTGTGCAAAAACAATTGTGCTTTTCCAATTTTTGGCACTGTCAGAACCACCGCAAGGTAATTTTAGGTAGTCCTGTGAAGTTTTGTTGAAATCGGTTGAAAAATGTAGGAAATCCGATCCAATATATAAACGTACAGACACACACACACACGCACACAACCTGGGTTTTATAATAAGTATGATGATTACTGTCTCGTTTCTCCAACACCACATAAAAACCAGATAATAAATAATACTCATTTTTTTGTTTCCAAATGTTGAGTTTGATTCATCATGCTATGTTGATTCCTATGTACACACTCATTCATTCATTCATTCATCAATCTATCTATCTATCTATCTATCTATCTATCTATCTATCTATCTATATAGATATATGAAGTACTAACATGTACACTGGGTCATGTTTCACTGGAAAAATATGAAAAAAGTAAAACAAATAAACAATATCTCAAAAATATAAAAAAATAAACAATTTTTCAAAAATATAAAAATAAACAATATTCCAAAAATATAAAAAATTAAGCAATATTTCAAAAATATAAAAGAATAAACAATATCCCAAAAATATAAAAAAAATAAACAATATCTCAAAAATATAAAAAAATATCCCAAAAATATAAAAAAATATCCCAAAAATGTAAAAATAAACAATATCTCAAAAATATAAAAAATAAAGAATATCCTAAAAATATAAAAAACAAAAAATATCCCCAAAATATAAAAAATAAACAATATCCCCAAAATAAAATAAGCAATATTCAAAATATAAAAAAAAATAAACATCCCAATAATATAAAGAGTAAACAATATCATAAGCAATAACATAAAGAGTATCATGAAAACAATCATATGAAAATCATAAATACAATCATAAGAAACTCATAATATCATAAACACTATTATAAGCAATATTATAAACAATATCATAAAAATTATCATATTGTCATCAGAGGTATAAAAATTCCAAATTTGTTAAGATTTAAAAATTTAAAAAATTGCAGAAAATTCTAAACAAAACAATGGTGAATAAATTCCATCTAAGAAAAAACTGGTAATGTGTGTTTACGATGAAAAATTGAAATGAAACTGATATTTATTGAAAATGAGGAGAAACATAATAAATTTAAGTTATCAATTGTATTAATTCAGTGATTTGCTTTCAATTAGTTTTTGACCAAATTGAAATTGCCATTCACATGTATGATTAAGTGATAAAAATTCAAGGCTCCAAAAGATGTTATCATTTGAGGAAATTACTTTCTCTTGGTTTATTAATGTTTTTCTTCTGGTTGCATCTGTAATTAATCACAGACATGATTGTTAGATTTGGTTTGGCCAACATTGGCCTCCAATTGACCCTGATTCACAAAACACATTTTACCTCTGTATTTTTGATTACATGTTTACAATAACAAAGCAATCAATTTGATAACCATTTTCAGAAATGGTGCCATGGTTTTCTAATGATTTGCTAATCAAACAAAATTAAAAATTTGTTTTTATAAATTTATTATTGTTTTCTTAGAGGGTGGAAAAATTCTTCTTGTAGTTTTGAAATTTTGAAAACAGAAAACTTTTGCTTCATATCTTCATATAAAATTATTTTTACACTTTAGTTTTTACTTGAGAAAGCAAGTTAATCAAAGTAGGAAAAGAGTAAGTGGTTAGTGTCATAACAGACAATGGAAGATGTGACACAGAAATCCAAAGATGCATAGAAATAGGTAAAATGTCTTTCAGAAATTGAAGAAATTATTAAGAGACAGGAAAATTTAATTAGAAACAAAGAAAAAGTGTTGAACTGCTAAGTAATATCTAATCTCCTATGTGGCAGAAGAAAGAACGTGAATTGATATAGATGTGTTCTACCAATGAATGCTGAGGCAAACTGAATATCCAAGCAAAAAAGAAGTTTTCAGATTAGGCACTATAAGAAAACTGAGGATAACCATCAGGAAGAGATAGCTGAAATTTTGGGGATACATTCTAGGAAAACAGGGCTTGGAGAAAGTGATATTCACAAGGCATAATGAATACATGACAACCAAGGAAAAACAGAAAGTAATCAACTTATTCGGTATATGGCAGAATACATTTACTTAGAGTAACAAAAATAGGAAGTTGTGGAGAGTTATGACCTAGTGCCTCTAGAAATAACATATATAAAAGAAGTTGAAGAAAACTACATATATACATCCCATTCTTTTTTCCAATGGTTATAGCTTTAATGATATTCAGTGGATGACTAAAGTGATGAATTCTACCAAATCCTATACAAACTATGCTTTATCCAATAAATACATACACATTTATGATAAAGTTCAATTTACAAATTACAATTAAATGACCATCAACAAGAGCTAATAATAAAAAGAGATATATTTTTCACTTAAATATCAATAATTTCCAATGAAATAAATGGAACATTTCAAACTTATCACTACTATTTCCATTGAAAATGTTCAGATAAGATTTAGTTCCATTGGTTCAGACCTTTACAGTGAGAATAGAAACTCTATTATATTATCATTTAAATATTCTTAAAAATGTATCAACAAATCTCACCATTGAGTTAGAATTGTTATATCTGATGAGGCAAGTTAGTTCTCTAGTTTTGGGGTTATAGATGTGATGAATATATTGTTATGAGAAATATAAAATTATTTTAAAGCAGACAAATGTATTAACAATAATATGAAATGTATTTGAATAAAATAAAGTCAGATTTTACAAAGATAATGACCATCTAGTTGAAGAAGTTAAACCATGTGAGTAGATTTCAATGAGACATTGCAATAAAATGGAAGACACAGAAAAATTAATAAGAAATGAATAATAGAATTAATCAGAACTTTATTGACACATCGACATAAATAAAATGGAAATAGATATGAAAACAACATCCATAGTAAATCTTAGCTGCCAAAGAGAAAATTATTGATTTGATAACTTATGCTAGACAATTAATAGTCAAATTTGGAATTATTAGATGTACAGTTTTGATAATGTAATTTCTGTTTTCTGAAATGCATTGAACATGTGCAGACATTCGACAGTATATGCCCTTTAGTCAGTTCTCAGGCTTTGAATTCGAATAAGGTTCTCTGCACAGCAAACAAAAGGTTTCTTTCTTTCATATTTATATGTACTTCTAAGTTTTCCTTTTTTTTTTGTTTATGGCCTCCTTTCCCCATTTATCATTTTTATTTGAACACTTTTAGAATTGTTTGAAGTTTTCATTTTTTTATTGACGTTTTTTTTTTTTTTACCATCTTAATTATTTTCAAAGGTGTCAATGAGAACATCTGATCTTTTTTGGTCTTCAGTGGATGGGATTATGGTGTTGTCTTGGGTAAAAGGCAAACCTTTTTCAAAAGAAAACTCTTTATCTAATGAAGGCGTCTTGTTAAGAGAGTCATGGTGATTTGACTAAACTCTGATTCTTTGTCCTTAATAACAGCACTATATTAATTTGACTGAAGACATCTGAAGAGTCAATAAAACAATTTGGAGAATATCAAAAATCTTTTAAAGTTTAGTAGAAAGTAGAATCACCAGCAGATAGAAAACAAATTGAGCAAATCACATGCATATAGAAAGAGGACTAAGAAGACAAGGATGTGTCTTCTCATCAGTTTCATTTATCTTTTACAGTAAGATCTTCCCAAGAGAATAAGGATTCTTTTATCAATGGCCATAATCTTAAGAAACTGATACTGTAATGATGGCAGACACAAAGAAACCTGAAAGAACTCTTAGACAAGGTAGTAAAAGAAGTGAGAATAACTGACTATTAATTGCAAGAAGAATATAAAGTTTTCAACATGAGAGACAGGCTTAGATGGAAGCTAAAAATTTTTATTGATTTATTTTTTATAGATTATCAACCCTTGGTGGGTTATTTAAAGCCAAAATATATTTTGCATTGTATGAATAATTCTTCTTTAGTGAGTGACTATTGCAATAACATTTTTTGTTTTTGAGAATAACAACGTTTTTTTTTCCAGATGTGGCCTACTATTTAACCCATAGCTATTTAAACCCACAGTTGGGGGTAAGAGAAGGATTCTTACTTTTCTCAAGGGTATTTGCATATAAGTGAATGTAATGAACAAGACTGATGGTAGAGTAATGGCTTGTGGCTTGGATTGAGGAATTGGAGAACCAATTTTTAATTCCAGTGGAGTTCATTACACTTTCTTATGTGCTAATACCCTTGGGAATGGTATGAATCTATCTCTTCTCCCCACGGTAGAGACTGGGTCCTATAGTCTTGGGTGGCAACCAGTCTAGGAAAAGGAAAACTCTGAATTCAAAACCAGCCTGGAGTAGTTTGGGCTCCATTAGGCGATTTTGTCTAGAAAATACCACTGTTACTGCTGCTGCTTGTACACGTAGTGTCCCTTAGACCCTTAAGAAAATACATAATAAGTCTTGTTCTCAAGCAAAGAGTATTGTTCATCCTGAAAATCATTAAACCATCCCTAACTATGAAAATGAACTAATTTTAGAATGCAAAATTTTACTTGTGTGCCTTCTGACAAAATACTCTGCTAATGGGCTTCTAAGTTAGGTTAAATTAGGCTACAACACCAAGTAGTTTTCTGTGCTGAGCAAATAAAATGTACATTGGAAGCACCTAGGTCCCTGGATTGTGGTAAAATTTTATTTTTATTCTTTGCTAAGAAATATGTTTTGTTCCCATTTTATGAAGTAATAAGATTGTCTAATCTTTTTTCTTATGCCTTATGTTACATTAGGTTGAAGGAAGAATCAATGGAATCCTTGTGAACTTCAAAAACATGAAGATTTTGAATTCTCCAAAGTGAATTTCAAATGTTTAATGATGTTTCTTGAAGTTATAGAACAAATAATACCTTATTAAACTTACACTAGAAAAAAGATAAAAATTAGAAAAAATCCTAGAACAATTTTAAATTTTGTTGACTCAGAAACAAATCTGCCCACTATTTTGTCCGTCCCTGTAAAATGATGTGAACTAATTTTAGCGAGCAAATTCTTATTCATGTCTTCACTGAACTGTAGCCAGCCCACTCAAAACAGTGTGATGACAGGCCTGAGAAAACTCTAAGACTGAACAAAGAAAAAAAAAGTGTTTCATAAGCGTTCAATCAAAAGATAATAAGAAAAAATCCCTGCTGGCTGATTACTTCAAAGTAATGAAAGACGTTAATATTTACATCATTGAATCTGTTAAAGAATTTGATATATCTGAAACTAAAAGAACTATCTTGCTCATCTCCACCTGTTCACTATAGATTATTCAGATTTTTTGAACAGTCACTGATTGGGATCAATCTACCTTTCTACTAATGAAATTTTGCCAGTAGTGCATTGTGGGGCAGCATTCTTTTGAATTTGTGAACCAAAGCTCAGAGATACAAAAAGAATGCTTGTTATTGTATGTTCTCCTGAGAATAAGAAAAATGATTTCATAACAGATAAGATGGTTTTTTGCTTTAAGTAACAGTCAAGAAATTTAAAAAAAAATCTCTGCCTTTTACAGGATATGATTGTAATCATAGTAAATATAGATTTGTTTCTTTATTTTTCTTGAAAAGTATCTGAATATTATTCAGAACTATCTCATGATTGTCTGTATGCCAGAAAAGTGACCAAAGAAAAATAATTAATAGGAATAATAGCCAAAGCAAAGAAAAAGCAACAAATGCTGGCCAGATATTGCTTCTCAATAACTAAGTAAATTTCATTAGGAAAGAGAGACAACAAAATGATATAATTCTGTTAGTTTTATAACAGTAGACTGGATGTTTGCCATCCTTACACCAAAAAAAATAGAGAGATGAAAATAAAGTTGATAATTTCATACTGAAGGAAAGTCTCAATGAAGAATATAATTCATAATAAGGGTGTGAGAAAAACAATTACAGGATCAAAAGATTTAGCTAAAAGCCTCAGCAAGGCTTAATATAAATAGTACTGTGAATACGAAAGGATAAAACTAGCATGAGATAATATTTCCGAATCAATATATTTGTCATGTGTACAGTGATAAATTTTCAGCTTTTATTAGTTGGACAGTCAATGCATATAGGAATATAAAACTAGGGTTACAGAATTTGTTTTATTGTGTACCATTTATGGAATTGTCCATTATGGAAACCAAAGAGAGTATGGTTACTTTTGATCATAGTTAATGTGTTTTAATGTATTATGTTAAAGAAGTGGGTCACTATACTACAATCACTATTAGCATCAGAACCCTATTACCTTAAATATAGAATCACGCTAAGAATGTTTTGTTCATTCTGTACTAAAGTGAATCAACAAAGATGTGATTCTATAGAACAATGCTAAGAATATCATGGACATTGTATCTGAACAACAAGGAAGTTTTAATGAAAATGGAAACAATAAGAACACTTATACATGGAATCAGAAAGAGAGTTGACATTTTTGGGATGCATAATAAGGAAAGAAGGCTTGGAGAATTTGGCACTCACAGAACATATTGAAGGGAAGGACAGCTAGAAACAGCAACCGACCTATGAAGATTATGTAAATGAATGACAGAACAGTTGGAGGGATAACAAGAAGACAAATATTACCAAGAGCTACTAAGAGTTGGAAGTTGTAGAGAGCCATGAATGCCTACACTTTCAAGAAGAATATATGAAATCACTGCCATTGCCATAAAAGTAACAGAGGGCTCGTAGAGGCAGAACAGATTCCAGAAGACAATGGACAGGGATTAATGAGAAAAAACTAACTGCAACTCTATCTCTTCATTGGAATAAAATATTTGATTGATTGATTTGTTTTTTATGGGTTATCAACCTTTTGCAGGTTATTTAAAGCCAGACAATATTTTTTAGATTGTGAGAATTTGGGGTGGGTATTAATGATTTATTGATGCAAGACTGACTGTTTAACTAATTAGTCAGGGAGAACAGATGGATTCATACTACCTTTCCTAAGTGTATTTGTGTGTAAGTCCCAACTAGAATTGAAACTCGGCTCTCTGATTAACAATTTTGGGTTGTTATCCATTACACCACATACACATCCAAGCTTACAGTATCTGGTATTTCCAAATAGTCACTCATCAAGGTACTGACCATGCTCAACATTGCTTAACTTTAATGATCATATGAGAACCAATGTTTCAGTGTGATATGGCCATAATCTGGGATAAAAGAGAAAAAGAATTTTTAAACAGTTAAGTCAATACCTCACAAGTGCCACTACTGTTGATATCCTACTACTACTACTACTACCTTATTTTTATGTAGTCAAATATATAAGTATTGCATATATCAAGAACAAGTGGCAGTTGTATATACAAATTATTTAGATATACTACAAGTAATTCATAGTACAAAACAGTATACCACTAAAAAACTTTAACTTTTTGAAGTTATTATATACCATACCTATGAACATTAATGCGTAGGTCCCAATCCTTATAAATATGTTGGACACTATTGTAAGTGGGGGTAATATGCTTTCTAAGTAGTCCACTACTAGCAGTGGTTTACCTATTTCATGCCGTTGGCGAGTATTGTATTTTGTTGATGTTATAAAGATTACCATTTCATTTCCAACCTCCGTTTTGGTTATTCCTCATTCAGTAACCCTTTCTAGGTTACAACAGAAGTATAAATAATTTAGCTTGAAGAAATCTTTTTCTTCTATGTACTGTGCCACTTCAGGACATTAGTGATCATGGTTCTCCACAACTTCCTGTCCTTTGTAGCTCTTGATAAATGTTGTATTTTTGTTATCTCTCATAAACCCTTTTCTGCCATCCATTTAGTCAAGATTGTTATGATTATTAGACATTGTTTATCTCTGTCCCTTTTGCATTTAATCTATGCTGTGAGTATCAAATTTTCCAAGCCATCTTTCAACTTATGGTCATATCATATTCAAACACCAGTTCTTGTGCAATTGCAGAAGTTAAGCAACATTAATACTGGTCATTACCTAAAAGAAGGACTGCTTGGGAATATAAGGTGTTGTAAGCTTGGATGTGCAGGTGGTGTAATGGTTAATGGCTTGGATTGGAAATCGAAGAGAGAGATTTCAGTTCCAGTCAGTTAGTTGGATTCACCTATATGCAAATACCCTTGGGAAAGAAATAAACACACCTCTTCACTTCCCAGCTATAGGTTAATTAATACTTGTATCAATAGACATTATTATCCCTCAAAAATTATTACAGTCTTTTACAGATTATTTAAAGATGGAAAAACTTATCATATTTAATGGCTTTAAATAACGCGTAAAAGGTTGATAAGCCATAAAAAAATCAATCAATCAAACCAAGCCCTCTTTCCTCATTATAAACAAATGAATATGTATTATCATCTGAAACTCACATAAAAGAACAAGATTTATGATACACATACGCATATGAATTATACACAAATGCTGCTTGACCAGAAAGATGCATGTGAGGCTTGATTGACCAATGAAAAACAAACAACACAAAAGTTAAAAATAGCAAAATTTTCTTTTTCTCCTCTATATTTCATTCTCTGATGCAACATTAATAACAGTGAAACATGTTAGCTTTGTAAACATTTCGTGTTTGTTCCTTATCCTATCATTATGTTGTATTCTGATCCATATTTGATCTCAATTCATTCACACACACACACACACACACATATATATATATATATATATATATATATATATATATATATATATGAATTAATCATTTCATCTAAGCAAGGCAATTAAGTCACTAATACACAAGGGAGGCACGGTGAAGTAATGGATAGCAGCTTGGATTGAGGAACCAGAGATCCAAGTTCGAATTCCAGTCGGATCCATTACATTCACTTAGGTGCTAATACCTTTGGGAAAGGTATGAATTCTCCTCTTCTCCCTCCAGCTATGGGTAAATAGCAGGACAGAGTGGGTTCTATAGCCTTGGATCGCAACTGGTCTACTGCAAAACCAAATGGCAACCTACCGCAGAAAGAAATGGCAACCTACTGCAAAAAAAAACCATCTGCCTCGTCAGTCAAATATCGAAAGAGACATGATCACCTATGCAGGTATCATGCATGGCACATAACTGACTGAATACACACGGGTTTACGGAATGTGAGAGAACATGAGAAAAAGATATTATTCAGGAGAGAGAATGATAAAAAAAACAATAATTAAGATGATACAAATGGGTGGGGGATAGATATATTTCAACCAATAAAAACTACATTAGTCTTATTCAATTTGGTGTACTGTATACCTGGGTTGAATAAGATTGACATAGTTTTCATCGGTTGAAACATATCTATCCCCACACCATATGAGATAATTTTGGACTTTCTTGTTGTTATATGCCATATCAATGAACACTAATGGGTATGTACTAATCCTCATAAATATTTTGGACACTATTGTAAGTGGGGATAATATGCTGTCTAAGTAACTCACCAGTAGCAGTGGTTTACCTACTTCAAACTGATGAGTATTGTATTTGGCTGATGTTATAAAAGTTACCATATCATTTGCAATTGCTGTTTTGGTTATTCCCCATTCAGTAACCCTTTCTAGGTTGCAAGAGTTGTGTAATACTGTTTATTGGCTCTGTTAATAAATAGATTAAGCACTTTTTGTGGATCAGTTTCAATATTTTATATTACTAGGATCCACTTGGATTATATAACAATGGATTTATTATCTGTATTCTCTCTCTTTCTCTCTCTCTCTCTCTCTCTGTATATATATATATATATATATATATATATATATATAGATTGATAATATTAGTGGTCAATATATATATATATATATATATATATATATATATATATATAAAATATATAATATATATATATATATATATATATATATATATATAAAATATATAAATATATATATATATAAATATATATATATATATATATATATATATATATATATATATATATATAAATTTTCAAGAGGATAGAATCCAGGTAGAACTCAATGTCCAGAACAGATTAATAATAATAATAATAATGATAATAATAATAATAATAATAATATATATATATATATATATATATATATATATATATATATATATATATATATATATATACTGAAAGGTGCCAAAAAGAGATGCAAATTTCTTAAAGAGTGTAATTGAACCTTGTTTTTTGCTGCAATGGCTTCCTGTGGCCAAATGGTAAGGAAATTTAGCTTATGAGTATATGTAGGACAGCTACTGGATAATCCTAGACTGGATAAGCATCATCTTGGAATTCGCTTTCCACAACATGACAGTTCTTGAGAAGAAACTCCTTTCCAAAAGAACTACAAAAGGAATGAGGACAACTTGACGCCATGTATGGGATAAGGTGGATCCTAGCCGTGAAGATCTGAACAGATGGAACCGAGGAATGTAGTTCATTTGAGTATTTGCCATAGAAAAAAGAATGAAATAGATACAAATTAGTCCTTACTCAGAGTATATTTTGACAATGTTTACACATAAAAGAAGTAAAAGATGTTCAGTACCTTTACAAATCACTGTATGTTTATGTATATGTGTTACAGACGCAATCATAAAATTTTATAGGCACTCTTTAAACCCTACAAGTTAGTGTTATTATTGCAGACATTGTTTTTAGCTTCTTTCAAAGGTTGTTATCATGTTTACCTTGTATAAGCCAGTGGCACTTTGACTTCTTCCCTCAGTCCATCCAAGTTGACAATGCAAGTATGAAATAAAATAAAACTTAAGTGTAAATAACAACAGACAGAAGGAATGAAAAACAGGAGATGAGAAAATAAATAGTTGTTATGAAAACAGAATCTATGAAAAATTAGTAGGTATTAAAAGAAATGTACAAAAAATATTAGTCATGAAAAACAGTGTCTAGGTGTCAAAAGCACTTTGTACTCACTATCATCATATCGTCACAATTTTTGTTTCCCATTAGGGTTTTAAGGTCACCATATGTACTGCAGCTATAGCAACAGTGATGTGCCTAGGGCAAGACAGTCTGGCAGAGCTTATCTCTTTTCTGAATAGTTTTGAATTCAGAGTTTTCTTTCTTTTATATATTTGCCTCCTCAAGGCAAAAATACCCCAGTCTATCTTGCTATTTTATACTCAGCTGTATGTGACCTTCCAAGCGCATTAGCACAAAGTGAATAAAATTGAATCAAGTAGGAACTGAACCTGGCCTGCCAAATTCATTTTATGTGCTGATTAAGTACTTACTGTACAATAGGGATAGAGAAAATACTTTTCTATTTGGTGATTCTATAATTGGTTATGATTTCTGTCTGAATTTCTGGGATGAGGTGTTATTATTTACAGTTGAATTATTGTCACTATCTTTGCTGTTTTTATCACAATATTTCAGTTGTTCTTTCCAGTGGGCATAACAGCTGAAATGTGATAAAAAAAACAAAGATGATGACAATAATGTGAGTATAAATAATGTAAATAATTAGTGATGATTGTTACCAAAATTCATGTCTTAATAACAAGAGTGAATATGATAGGTATTAAGTTCATTAATATTTCTCTATTTTTACATTGACCACTGTTACCATCTTGACATGAAGCTGCCAATTGATGTTAAAGAGCTGCCAATGTGGCTGGTGATGTTAAGGATCTATACAAAAACCGGCATGAAATTTTATGGATGCTTTCAAGTACGTTATTTAAGAAATGTTAATGTTTTGCAGAAAGCATTTCTTTTTTGTTTGTTAATTACAAATGTACTGGGTAATTGAGATAGACTACTCTCACTGTTTCAGCAATGTTATCTTCCACTTTTGTTTGGCTGAAGGCCAGGGTGTATAGAATGGTCAGCTGCTGACTTTCTTTCCTTATTTCTTTCTGTTATATACCATATCTATGAGCACTAACAAGTATGTCCCAATCCTCATAAATATGTTCGACACTATTGTAAGTGGAGGTATAAACTGGTCATAAAAATTTGCATTATCCTCAAGTATATACAGCAAATAGTTTCATTCTAGATAAATTGTTACAAGGCTTTCTTTCTTTCCTTATTTCTTTCTTCCTTTCCTTCTTTCTTTCTTTCTTTCTTTCTTTCTTTCTTTCTTTTTTTCTGTTATATACCATCCCTATGAACACTAATGTGTATGTTCGAATCCTCATAAATATATTGGAAGTGTGGGTAATATGCTGTCTAAGTAGTTCACCACTAGCAGTGGTTTACCTACTTCACACCACTGGCAAGTATTGTATTTTGTTGATGTTATAAAGATTACCATTTCATTTCTAACCTCCATTTTGGTTATTCCTCATTCAGTAACCTTTCCTAGGTTACAACACTTTCTTCCTTTTCTTATTTCTTTCTTCCTTTCCTTATTTCTTTCTTCCTTTCTTTTATATACCATACCTATGATCACTAACAAGTATATCCCAATCATCATAAATATATTGGACACTATTGTAAGTGGGGGTAATATGCTGTCTAAGTAGCCCACCGCTGGCAGTGGTTTACCTATTTCATGCCACTGGCGAGTATTGTATTTTATTGATGTTATAAAGATTACCATTTCATTTCCAACCTCTGCTTTGGTTATTCCTCATTCAGTAAACCTTTTCTACGTTACAACAGTTTGATTGCTGTTGACACATGCATAAGGACAATATATTTTAACTTAGGGCAACATTACAAACCTGATTCTGTGAAACACAGGACACAGGAAGTACAAAATAGTCTTTTAGAAATTGATCTTCCAAATTATTTTTATGAAACTCATGTAATTGCTGCATTATTGCTCACAGTAAAGTAATTAAATCAACTGAACTTTTATTTCTTAAAAAAATTTCTGCAAACAAAATACAACCAGTTTTGTTCGTTTCTCATAAGAAGCTGAGATGAGGATTGGCAAGACATGATGGATGACAAACAAAATAACACAGTTTAGCAAATGACAATGCAACACAAATAATAAAAAAAAAAGATAGATATAATCTAAAAGAACACTTTTCCTCATTAGACTTTTAATTTTGGTTCACCAAATGCACAAATCTGAAATTATTCAAATTTCATAACACGACTGTCTTTATCAAATAAAGCTACAAAAAATAATATTTTTATTTAATGTGATTGCTGCATCTCATATGTAATCTTATTTATTGAACTAACAATTACTACAGGAAAATAGCCTAGTGGATTAAAGCATTAGTTTGTGAATTTTATGACATGGTGATTATGAATTCAATCCCTGTTTTAGTCAGTGTGTACTTTCACTCAGTGTAATCAGGATGAGCAGTAACCGAAGAATACAAAAAATAAGAACTAGGTGAGATATCCTGAGACATGGGCAGTGGAATGAGAACATTCTACTCCTGTAGACTAAAGAAATTGTTCAGTTCAGAACTCCCTGTAGATTATCTGGATTGATATACACTTAATAAATGTTGGAGGATACAACAGCTGAAATGTTGTAATAACGACAAGAAAGATGAGGATAATAGTGTAAATAATGTAAATACTGATTAATCTTCATCTCAGAATTTCCAACAGAAATTTATTCTTTTATAATTTCTTCATATTTATTATGCATATCATAATATTTGCAATATCATATGATATAATGGAATAACCTGCCACCCACATAAGAGGTGGCACTATAGATGTTAACCACCTATAAGTATTCGTTAGTACAGTGGACAGCAGAGTGGAGCTGGGATCTGCAAGAACTAGTGGCCTTCCGATAGCAGCACATATACAACTGTACTGACTTGCGATGGCCATGCGCATAACTATTATTTCCTAGCTTGTTGTACTGGTTTCTACAATAAACCTGTTACTATTTATCCACCATGTTTGTCCATTCCATATTCCTATTAGTGCAGAATATAACATTATAATATTGCTACATTTAATGTGCATATATTTTACATGGAGATATGAAAACAATTTTTTGGATATCATAAAGACATTTCCCAAATCTAAAAATATGCATATATATGTGCATATGAGTATCTGATTTTATCTGAAGGTGGCATATGTTTGCATGAATGTGCATCTGCTTTAAAACCTGCATTTATTGATTTTAGGTTTTAAAAAAGATTTTTAAAAGATATTCAAATTTCATTTCATTAATAGATCCTGGAATAAAGTTCCATAAGAAAGCAAATAGGCTCGTTAAGCAAGGAATTCACAAGTCATTCTTTGCAGGGAGAAAATTGTTGCTTTTTTTTTCTATCTCTGATGATCCATTCCTCAATAATTTCAGAAAAACAAATCTCTTAATGAATCTATTTTTGGAAAATAGGGAATAACTGATGAAATATGTTCGCAAAAGCTGGAAAAGAAACAAGGATCTTTTTTTTTCATAATTCAGTGTTTTTATGAATTCAAAAAAAAGATATACTATCCGTTCTGCAAATGCTCATGCAATTTGAGATGAA
Source organism: Acanthosepion pharaonis (assembly GCA_903632075.3). Lineage (NCBI taxonomy): Eukaryota > Metazoa > Mollusca > Cephalopoda > Sepiida > Sepiidae > Acanthosepion > Acanthosepion pharaonis. The sequence continues at coordinate 3,205,228 of CAHIKZ030000669.1, read as the reverse complement.
CAAAATTTACTAGTGATGTAGTTTCAATTATCCCCATTGAAGTAGTTGAACAAATTCGGAAATGCTTACAGCAGCCACAAAATAAGTACTGCTCACTGTGCCTAGCTACATAAAAGTGTACTACATTTGGTTTGTGTATGCAGCTTAAAATCCCTAAATCATTAGAAAGAGGCACAGTGGGGTAATGGATAGTGGCTCGGATTGAGAAATCAGAGAGCCAAGTTCAAATTCCAGTCAGATCTGTTACATTCACTTAGGTGCTAATAACCTTGGGAAAGGTATGAATCCTCCTCTTCTCCTCCCAGCTATGGGTAAATAGCAGGACAGAGTGGGTTCTATAGCCTTGGATTGCAACTGGTCTACTGCAAAAACAAATGGCGACCTACTGCTGGAAAAATTCTGCCTTGTCAGTAATGTATTGAAAGATACATGGTCGCCTAAGTGTGTATCACGCATGGCACATAACAGACTGAATACCCTAGGGAAAGGTATGAATTCTTTTCTTCCCCCTCCAGCTATGGGCAAATAGAAGGTCAGACTGGGTTCTATAGCCTTGAATGGCAACTGGTCTACCACAGAAAGAAATTGCAACCTACTGCGGGAAAAATTCTGCCTCGTCAGTTATGTATTTAAAAGATACATGATCACTTAAATGTGTATCACGCATGGCACATAACTGACTGAATACCCTTTGGAAAGGTATGAATCCTCTTTTTCCCTCTCCAGCTATAGGTAAATAGCAGGACAGACTGGGTTCTATAGCCTTGGATGGCAACTAGTCTACTGCAGAAAGAAATGGCAACTGAATTGAAAGATACATGATCGCCTAAGCATGTATCATGCATGGCACATAACTGACTGAAATCATTAGGATTATTTTTAGTCAGATCCTAAAAGATTGTAAATCAATAAAAAGTGAATGATGACTTTGGCAGTTCTTGTTTCTTAGCAAAAGTAAAAGAGTTTGCTTCAAGTAAAATGATCTAGTCAGGACTATTAAAGTCAAAAATAGATATTCACTAATGTTGGTTGTTATTTTGCAAACTACTACTGTTTTTGGTATTTTGCAAAAAAAAAGTAAATAAATAAAAAATTAATGGTGTTTAAACGAAATAAAAAAAATAATGGTGCTTAAACCAAATAAAAATATTAATGGTGTTTAAACCAAATAAAAAAATTTAATGGTGTTTAAACCAAATAAAAAAATGATGTCATATAAAGACAAAAGACAGGAATTTGATTTCTGCTTTAAGGACTGAAACTTTTATACAAAAAAAACTTTGTAATATTTATTGTTACTGATGGTTTAATTTCATGCAAAAAGATTTGCAAGACCTGATATTGATAACCTCTATAGAGAGAATAGAGAAAGATATTGAGAGATAAAAGATTTGAGAGTTATACAAAAGAGAATAAAAACAGCAGAGTTTATGACAGACACGAGATTGCTGCAGACAAAAGAACAAATGAATCAGCAGATAACAAACATAAAAAGCCAAAAATGACAAAACAAACAATTAGGTGGAAATTTCAAAAGACAAACGAATTTCCAATGAAATATTGGCATGACTGTGTAGAGGACCTTAAGAGAGAAATGAAATCCCTAACGGTATCAACACATTATCCTTCAAAAAAGGCCCTTCCTCTTGGAACCTTGTGAACTGCTGCTACAGAATCACACAAAACCGCATCATTTGAGGAGTTTTAACATCAGCAACAACTAAAACGGATATCATTTGTAATTTGAAGGAAAAATAATGATATAATCAAGATGTAGACACCCCACACTGCTACAAATAAAGGTTTAGGAAGGAAACCCCTATTGATCCATGGAAGAATGTTAACAACTACTGAACTTGAGAAAACTATTTTCCAGAAAATTGCTTTAATCATATGATTTTATGAATTTCAACCAACAGAGAATGAATGCTGAATTTTGCCTTATGAAAACAGCTAATATTAACATTACCATACTGAGGCTAAAATAAAATATAGCAGAATAATTAATATTGTCCAGAAAGTAAACAAAGATAAAACTGCCAATTCTATAATAAATTAGCTTATAAGAAGCACAAATATGAACATGAATGGGTGGGAATAGTGATCAACTGTGCACTGTGCAAATGATATGATTTGAAATGGCAAACTAATGATATACACAGAAAGCAGATTCTGTGCTAAAAAATAGAAAATGTCTGTATGGCTTTGAAATTCCAATGAAGTAATTAATCCAGGCCAGTAGACCAGATCTCATCATCATAAAAATGAAAAAGATCTCTCAGATGAAGGATATTGCTATTCCAATTGGCTGAGAGTAAAAAAGATAGAAAAAATATAGGGCTTGAAAAAATGTTGAATATGAAGATAATGGTTGTACTCATCATTATTGGTAGGCTTGGAAAAGTTTGAAAGAAACTTATAAAAGGTTTTTAATTCTCCAGGTGACAGCATTACTAAAATTTGTAATAGGACTTCTCTGTATCTTTTCTATAAATATTTTCATGGTAATTGCTCTGATAAGTTTTTCTCTTTGGTACTTTGACTTCATGAATTTAAGTGTAGTACTAGATTGGCAGTTAGGTCTCATCTTTCTATTGTTTAAATAGCTAGATATAATGGTAAGTTCTATTCTAATAGTTTCTTTTCTCACACTTCTCAACTGCAAAACTCTGTTTTGGCTTCCTATTTTTCTGTCAGTTACAATTTTCAAAGATTTCAATATAACATCAGCTGTCATCTTCGGTATTTTTGAATCCTGTTTTTTTATTATCCATTCTCCTCACTAATATTTTCCTCATTTTCTTTTATACTCAGCAACCTCTTGTGATTTAGTGGCTTATTATCTTGTTTGGCATTAAATGAATAAAAGAACAATAAAATAGGAATAGTCTAAAAGTCCACATTATGGAAGCTAAAAGCACTAAGGATAATTTAGAATAATTTAGACAAAACAGACAACAAAAAGGTTAAAATCTTCAAGAATCTAAAAGAATATTCAAGAAACTTGTGGGCACCTGAACCCAAGTATTGTCACTGGGGAACCATTGGCATGAAGATGTAATAGAAAAATTATTTTCCCAGTAACATTGCTTATAAAACATTTTAATGCAGTGAATATGTTGATATAAAAAATATTCACATAAATCTAAACAAATATAAAATAAGTGTATAACAATTTACAGTAGAAAATGAGATTTAATACAGAAATCTGTCTGTCTGTCTGTCTGTCTGTCTGTCTGTCTCTCTCTCTATATATATATATATAGGAGAAGATAAAGGACCCTGGAAAAAGAGAATCTGCATACAAAATATCATTTACAAATAGTAAATTCAGGAAAAGCACAACCCTTTCTAAACATATATGGGAAATTTAAAAAATGAAACTCAAATTACACCAAAAATATCATGGAATATAAAGAAAATAGTATCAACTCAAAACTGTAAATTCAAAAACTGTACAGTTTGCCTTTCAGAGAAAATAACTGAAATCACATTCTCAGACTTGCTCGAATTACTAAATAAATGATTAAAACTTATCTCAAAAACAAACTTAATATTTTACTTAAAAATCAAAAACTAACAATGAATACTTTGTTTAACATTACCATGAAAGATCCAGATATTTCCGCTATAACATAAAAACTAATTAGCACACTACAAATAAACATATAAATACAAATAAATGTAATATAATAATCAGCAACAAAATGCACTAATTAATTAAAAATAAATAATGAGTTAAAAGTTAACAAACAACACAATACAATAGTGACAAATAACCACATTCTGGTCCACAATTATTTTTTATTCAGTAGTGCTAGAATAATGTAAATTTTATGCACTACCATCTATCCAATAACTGTTAGGATAATAGACTTTGCTATCCATAATGACCCATTGACCAACATATATAATCATGCAATCATGTAACACACACCAGGCCAGAAGATTGGATTCAAGCATGAAATGGGATTGTTGCCACTTGGTGTTGACCTCGGTATTTATTTTTATATTTACAAATGCTCTAGCCATGATATTGGGCAAAAATGCCATAAATATAGCATATCTCAAAACAGTAATTTTATCATATATATATATATATATATATATATATATATAAAAACAACATTATTTGATAATTAGTAGGGATAATTGCAAAGAGGATATATATCCAAATGTAAGAAGAGAGCAAATATAATAACGATGAAAGTGAACCCTTTAGAAATCCAAGGTTGTAATTTATTTTGCAGGATCAATCTGATTGATCCCATGAATTAAATTATGCCATGGATTTCTAAAGTCTGTGCTTTCATCATTATTATATATATATATATATATATATATATATATATATATATATATATATAGTACAGGTAATAAATCTGTTGGCATATAATCCAAGTGGATTCTAGTAATATAAAATATTAAAACTGATCCACAAAAAGAGCTCAGTCTATTTATTATAACTGAGCATAGTTAAAAAATTGGGGGAATTGAAGGAGAAAAGTCTGAACCTACAGATAGAATGGAAAATTATAGTTTTTGCTCATACTCCTAATAGTCTTAGAGATAAGTGTAACTTGGGTTTAGAAGAAAAAATTAGAATAATAAAATACAATAATCAATGCAAACTATTATATAAAAGGAATGAATTAGTTTTAAAATGTTGACATAAAAACAAATTTAAACTTGTATAATATAGATTTTATTTTATTACTTTTTAATTTTCTAACCTTTCAATTGTCTAATGTATAACTATTTCTAATTTCTATATTTCCATTTTTTTCAGCTTATTAATTATATCCTATAATTTTCCCCTGTTCTTACAACTTGCTTTCCTTTTATCACTTACACCTCTTTATTTATATATGTTAGCTTTTTTAGGTTTTTAAATATAACTTTGTATGTTTTTTTTAATATAACTTCATTTAACTTATCTTTAAAGTTAAAAATGTATAATTTATTTTATCTTATATTTTTATATATATTTTATTCTTTACTATAAAATTTTTAAAAACATATTTTTACTTAAATTTAATATAAATTATCTAAATATAACTTATTTTTAATCTTTTAAATATATCTTGTTATTAAGTATAATTTATTATTTTTTTTTTAAGTAGGAATATAAACTTTTATATAGATAATTTCTTTTTATAAAACTCCATTTCAACTCTCTTTTAATTTCAAATTAACACCTCATTCTTCATATAACCTCAATTTAATATCATAAGGTTAATATCTGGGTTTAATTTTATAAAACCTCTTCCCTTTAAGGCTAATACCTTCCACCCTCCCCTAACCACCATCTTGGGCATTTTGTCTGACTGAAACTTCAAAATGAATAGATTCTGTATGAATTTTTCGATGGCTGTCAAAGTTAAATTTCTAATTCTGACACATAAGACTGATGTGGTTTTCATTGGCTGAAAAGAGCTGTCTGTGCCCCATATAAGGTAATTTTGGAGTTTGTTGTGCAATACTATATATATATATATATATATATATATATATATATATATATATCAGTTGGGGTCAAATAAATAAACAAATAAATGACTTCCAGTAAAATAACCGCCAAAATAGACTACCTACAATACGCCACTGACCTGTATATATAAATAGCTGAGAAAAACAACAGCACTCATAGCCTGACGATTGCATCTAGCATGAAATAGACTGTTGCCTCTAAGTGTTGACTTCTATGTTCAATTTTATATTTACACGTGCTCTATCTCTGATATTGAGCACTTTATCCCGTAAATATAGCACATCTTAAGACTATATTTCTAAATATAGCACATCTTAAGACTATATATATATATATATCATATTAGTGGTTAATACACACACACACACACATATACATATGTGTGTGTGTGTGTATATATATATATATACACACATACATAGCTACATACATACATACATACACATACATATACATATAAAAGTTTCCAAGAGCATAGAATCCAGGTAGAAAATGTCCAGGACAGAGTAAGAATATAATAAAAAAGGCTCAAACACTAGTATTCCATGATTATAATTTATTACATTGGAATTGTAATTACGATCCAATTCATCAGACCTACAAATTCAAAAAGAAAACAGAAAAAAATAACTCTGGTAATAAAAAATAAGATTTAGTGATATATTTTATTTATATATATATATATATATATATATATATATATATATAAAAGTGAACATTGAAGTCAACACTCAGAGGCAACAGGCTGTTTCATGCTGGACGCAATCATCAGTCTGCGAATATAGCACACCATAGCTGAAACTTCTTGGAAGTTATTAGACAATTAATGTTCAAATTCTCCACAAAAATCAGAAAAATGATTCCAAAATTCCCCAAATTTTTTTAAATATGCTCTGTTATAATAAATACATTGAGTTCTTTTTTGTGGATCAGTTTTAATATTTTATATTACTAGGATCCACTTGGATTATATACCAATAAATTTATTACCTGTACTACACACACACACACACACACACACACACACACACACACATACATATATATATATATATATATATATGGCAGTTGTCAATATACCTCATAACACCCTCAAGCACTTAGCCTTAGAGTGGGTAGAATGGAGATCAACATGTTTTAGTGGACTCAGTTTTCAGTCACTTTGTCTGAATCGTCTTCAAGAAGCAAAAGTAAGATCTAAAAGGTCAGCCAATCTAACAGTGATCTCATCTCACAATCTTTACTCTTGCTCCATATGCCACCTCCTTTGTAAATCACTAGTGGGTCTTAAGTGCCACTTAAGATTACTGCACAAAATTTCATAACTGAATCAATTAAGTTGTCAGATCTGTATGTGTCAAAACTGTCGGGAGAATCCATTATTATCATTTTTAATATATATATATATATATATATATATATATATATATATATATATATATATATATATGTGTGTGTGTGTGTGTGTGTGTGTGTGTGTGTAATGTATGACGAAAGCAAGGTCTTTAGAAATCTGTGGTAATAATGGATCTAAAGAGAAATAAAAAAACATCTTTTGATTGCTGACCATTGCTGAATATAGTTTATCGTATACTTTTCACTGATGAAACGCATTACATACAGCTTAACTGTGTCCCCATTTAGTCTTTATAAATATTCATGGCTCATAAATGAATGGGTGCAATTTTTTTGCATAGAGGGAATCAATGAAACACACTTTGTATACACTTCCATGACATATACTATTTTACTAGATTGCTATCTGTAAGAAGGTAAAAAAAATACATGTTATTGTTAGGCAGGTTCAATCTCTGCTGCTAAACCATAAATATTCACTTGTGATGTTTTGAGTAGGTATAATATCATAGAAGGTATTACTTTCAGAGCAACTCTTGTGTATTGCGTGTGTGTGCAAGACTTCAAATCTGTTTTATTCTTGTAGGTAAGTAAATCTTGTTTTCAAAAAAGAAAACTGTCCAATGAACCTGGCATTCCTATCAAAACATTTTCCTTATAAAATGAAACAAAAGAGAAATATTTTCTTAAGTGTATTATATCACAAGAACTTACTATCTGCAAGATCAGTGTTTTGCTTTCACACGCAGCAAGAAAATGTCTCACTTCAAACAACTCAATTACTGCTTTGTTTATAGTATTTTACAAGAATGTAAATAGTTAAGGTACTCATATCCAAAACTAAAGTCAGACCAAGAAATATTCCTCTCTGCTTGCCATATTTGAGATCAAATCAAAAAGTATCAGCACTGTTGCTCTCATAATAGAGCTAAATTGTGCTTGGAACAGACAAAGCTTGAACACTGAATAATAATTTTCCTTCACTTTTGTTGTTTAAACAGTGTTTGAAAGGAAAGTGTCTAGAGTGTTGTTACCTCATCATGCCACAGAGTTTTCATCAGTGACCATGATTTGTGCAGCATTTATTGGATAAGCATTCCCCAGTTTTGATAACCACCATGATATGTCTTAGTTTTATTTTTACAGCACCAAGCCTGATACCTTTTGATCAGACCTTGTATATAAGCTGACTTCATGTATAGTGGAACCCCTGAATTTTTTGCATGCATTTTAACCACCCCAGAAAAAACATGTATCTGTGTGTAGTGCAACTGGTCAGTGAAAATGCATGATTTCTAAACTCTCCAAAAAAAATTATCTATGTATAGTGTGACACCTTATTTTTGGGGTATAAACTGGTCATAAAAACTTGCATTATCCTCAAGTATATACAGCAAATAGTTTCATTCTAGATAAATTGTTTAAAATGCTCATGAAATAAGTTATTCTTTTTATTGACACATCTACAGAAATTTAAATGAACAGTTTTAAGCCTCCATTTTAAAATGTTATTTTCATTAAATATTTCAGTTTGGTGGTGAATGATGTCTGTATGGTGTTGTATACAATACTTATGAACACTAATGGGTATGTTCCAATCCTCATAAATATATTGGACACTATTTTAACTGGGGGTAATATGCTATCTAAGTAGCCCACCACTAGAGGTTGTTTTACCTACTTCATGCCGCTGGCGAGTATTGTATTTTGTTGATGTCATAAAGATTACCATTTCATTTCCAACCTCCATTTTGGTTATTCCTCATTCAGTAACCCTTTCTAGGTTACAACATATGGCATTCTCATTCCAGCTATTCATATAACTGATTTACCAAGCAGACTATGAAAGTAAGTTATTTAATGGATCATTATGAATGTGTAAATCATTAAAAAAACAAATATCTTCATTAGCAACAACGTCTCTATCATTCCTACTCTTTCTTATTTCTATTCTTACTGTTTGTAATTTTCTGTAAATGTCAATTTTTTCTTATCATTCTTCTATGGTTTTCAAATGGGGGAAGAGTTAATTCTTTCTTTTTATTTTGGATGTGTTTATTTTTGCTTTTAATCTAAACTTAATTAACATTTGATGCAATGAAACAGAAATCATTTTATAAATAAAAAGATCCAAATAATAAAATTTGAGTTCAGCTGATAATCTTTTGAGAAAGCCAAATTATTTTTTGGGTGGATAAAACAAAAAAAAAAAAAAATTAAATGAATGATTTACTAACCTATTATCTGATTACACATTATATTATTTTTTAGTTTTCTTTGTTTACAACAAATACATTTGTTAAACAAAATACTTGAATAGTTTCAAATATGTCTCTAGTTTAAAAATCACTGATGGCAAAAGAGAGAATGCCACAAAATAACAAAACAAAATCATGCTTATGAAACTGGAATGATTTTAAGGTTAACAAAAAGACGAAACTTCTCAAGTAATTTTTTTAGAGACAATATATTGAATGTTCAGTTTAGAAAAAGAAATAAATTACTAGATTTTTGTAGATTGTACTAGATTGGCTGATAGATCTCGTCATTTTAGAGTTGAAATGGTGAGATGTAACTGCAAATTCTAGGCTAACATTTTCTTCTCTCACATTTCTTGCTTGTGGAACTCTTTTCTGCCTCCTTGCTTCAGGTTCTTTTATTGTTACCTCTCCTTCCTAATGTTTTTTCTTTTTCTCATATTGTTTCCCACTCAGTAACACATTACATCTTTGTGGCTTTATTGCCTTGCTTGGAGAGAAATGATTAAACAAAAAGAAATATGATGAAGGTAAAGTATAAATGAAAAGTAACTTAAGAATTACTTGTAGATAATATCTTGATTTACTCAGCTTAAAATGTGTGGTTAGTGAAATTAGAACAGAAAAAGAAATCAATGTGCTGAGTTCAATTTTCAGACTAGTCTGATGTGTTTACTTTTGCACAAATGCCTTTTGAATTCAAATACCTTTTGATTCATCTATTCTCCCTCTAGCTATAGGTTAAATAAAAAGGTAGATACAAGTAGTAGCCAGACTAAGATAAGAACTACTCTGAATTCAAAACCTTAGAGAAGACAAAGGGATACTACTTCACTATCTTTCCCAAGAAGTCATGGCAATGCACGATTGAGAAAAATGTGATCAAGTTTGATAACTCGGACAATTATCTACCCTACATTACTCTTCTGTAATAATAAATTAGAATAAAGATTATTTCTTTTCTGTAAGCATGTGTATTATCTTCCTCTGTTCATTTTACTAATTTCCACACACCTTTTTACCCTTATTCCATTTTTAATATAGCGAATCCAGCAGGTTATGTCTTCAGAAGGGATAAAAGTGGAACAAATTATTTTTCAATGAAGAGAAAACCAAATATGAAATTTGGGAGACAAAATACTTAGGCTATTTACGCACAGTAGATCAAAGAGATGCCATTTTAGGTGTAAACACCTCACCAGAGATGAAACAGGCACAGAAAGGAATGGAGAAGTCTATGCAGAACTTATACAGTTTGTGGATGACAAAAGTGTGTTGTTAATTATGAGAAAAGAGCTTCAGACAATGGAAAAAAAAAGACTTAAGGATATTATGCAACCATTAAGAGGAAACTGGAATTATTTCCTTGTATATGGATTAATTATTTCCTTGTATATGGATTAATTATTTCCTTGTATATGGATTTAATGTTACATTAAAAAGGATTGTAATGAAAGTGTTACTGACTACATTATAAGGACAGAAACAATTTTAACGGCACTGAGAAATGCCAGAGAAACAAAACCCCAACTTGCAGTTTTGGAAACACCCCAAAATACTATATTAATTCAAGTAACGATAATGTCACGATGTTGACTTCTATTTTGAAATGATTGGGAATGAAATCTGTGTCAAACAAGAACAGAGGCATTAGTGCAAATACTGTAAGAACACAAGCGATAAACAAGACTCTTGTGATTATAAAAGAAGAGACACCATTAACAAGATAACAGACACAGAGGAAAGCACATTTGCATTTAAAATAAATGACTACTCACAAAAGACTGTACTAAAAAAAAAAAGGACAAATGATTGATTCAGAGGTTACTTCATATATCATAAATGATATCAAGAAATTTAAAAGGTATATCATCGCATTCCAACTAGAAAGCCTTTATATGAAACTGGCTGATGGAACAAAAACTAGCTGTGTAGCATTAAAAAGGATTGATGTTGAAATGTGCTTGCTGATTGAAGTCATGTAACTGTATCACTGAAAAGGGTGCTGTACATACATTAGCAGCAGGATATATTTTTGGTTAAGGCTGTGATGACCAAATTTAAAATACACATCCCCAACAAACTTCATTATTTAATGACTGCACATAATAATAGAAAAGACAGTTGCCAAGGGTTTTATGATAATATCGCAAAACTTCCAAATGTAGTTGAAGGGATGAGAATTGAAGTGAAAACTGGTATTCCTAACAAGGCTTGTGAGATATGTACTCAGGGAAAATTTCCTCAGAGTAGAAAGAGACAACCTGACACATGTATAACATCAGTTTTTGAACGACTACACACACTTAGCAGGCCCTTTGGAACCGATTGGCATAAACAGATACAAATATGCTATGACTATAAATCATTTACCAATGATTTTTCAGAACAATGTTTGTATATTTTTTTAGAAACACAAGTGGATTCATGCCTGCCACTGAGAAATTTATTACCAAATCTGCCCCTACCGCAAAATCAAATCTTTAAGATTTGATAATGGATCAGAATTATATTCAATGACTTTTGGACATTACTCCACAAAAACAACATATGACATGAGACCTCGGGACCATATGACCCCCCCCCAAACATGGAGGAAGCCTAAGCTCTCAAAAATGAATATTTTGGAATTAGCATGTTATATTTATAAACATCTGAAGAAAATGTTAAACCCAAGATATAAAAAAGGAATATTTGTTGGATATGGCATGGACAGACCTTCATATCTAGTCTACTATCCTGAAAATAGGGAGAACCGTAAACATAGGCAGGTAAAGTTTGTTACTAATATCATTGATCAGTAAACTCAAAAATGATCTATCAAATAAGGATGAGGATGATATATATGTAATCATAAATCAGTGGAGATCCCAGGCCCACAAATTAAGATATCTGATGATAAAAACAACACACAGACTTAGAATGATAGCCATATTTAGCAATACCCTGAAAGGGAAAAAAGAGCTCTTCAATAGTTAAGCAATTGCACAACAAGTACTGAAGATGACAGTGACCAGGCATCAATCATTATTGACTAGTGTTATAGAGCTGCATGTGGTGTGCCACAAATTTATAAAGAGGCAGTGAATTGCCTAAAGGCACATTGTGGGATTCAGGTAATGCAAAAAGAAACAGAATACCTAAAGGAGAACAATTCTTTTTGAACTGATACATTTACTGAAAGCCAGAAAGGCAATAAGCAGCAGATGGATTTAAACAGTTAAACTAAATTCAGATGGGTCAGAAAAAATATCAAGCAAGATTTTTTCCCAGAAGATTCAGTCAAATAAAAGGACTAGACTTTTTCTCCTACTGCAGGCATTACTTCAATATGTGTTGTATTATCATCAATTTAAAGTTGAGTTGGCTAGATGTAGCAGTAAGTTCTATGCTAACAGTTTGTTTTCTCACACTTGTGGAAATCCCTTCCAGCTCTATTCTTTCCAGCTAACCTTAATCTGCAAAAGTGTAAATACAATGTCAATTGTTCTTTGTTGTCCTCCTGATTACTCTTGCTTCTTCTCGCTCATTATTAATGTTTCTGTTCCTATTTCTTCCACACCCTGTAAGCCTTTGAGTCTTAGTGGCTTTACTGCTTTGCATGGGGTGATAGAGATTAAAAAATGATGATGCAATATGATATTATTGTCTATAAAATGGACATGACAACAACATATTTACCTGCCCCAAGTGATCGTGAGATCTTTATAGAGCAACCAGAAGGATTTGAAGTAATGACAGACACAAACAAGAGAACAGTTGACAAGTTGAACAAATCATCAAGTTGTACTGACCATCTATCAGCAAATGTTCTTGTTGCTAGGTCCTGAGTTTCTCGTTGATGCGCAATATATGAACTTGTATGCAGGTCACTAGTGCGACTGAAGAATAAAAAAAAACTGAATGAGGTTATTGATTCTTCACATGTTGAAATCAATGGGAGAATCCATCATATATATATATATATATATATATATATATATATATATATATATATATATATATTAGCCTGCCAGAGACTTTTAATTTACACAATCTTGAATGCCATAATCTAAAATGTTGAAATTCTAAAAGATCAGAATACCTAAAGATTGGAATCCTGATAACTACAATCCCAAATGTTCAAAATTGCTGAAAATATAATTCAGGCAAAAAATCTTAAGACTATTTTTTAAAGTTTTAAAAAGTTATTTATTTGAGAAACAATTCAAAAGACATTTGTTTAAAACCAATTGAAACAAAATGAAAATGTGTATTATAGTGATAGACTATAAATGACATTCATTATCATAACTATTTTTTGAAGTTTAACACTTACTTCAATTCTCTTCATAATCCAGTCCTGGGTATGGTGATGAGCCACATCAGGCAGGAGATTGGAGGCTTTCAGAAGGCTGGAATCACCTCTTAATTGCTGTTGTTTCCTGGTTCATCCTGACCTGTGATGGTAGCATCTATTAGGATCCCAGATATGGGAAAATAACGAACCCCCAAACAAAAACAAAGTACTATAAAGTATAAAATACATTTTACAGTAAAAATGCCTGCAATATATATATATATATATATATATTTATATATATATATATATATATATATTGTTTATGCATTATTTTTAAAGATACAAATATTTAAGTAAATTCTCTGTTTATAATAAACAGTATTAACAACATTTACCAGCCTGAATGCCCAAGAAATTTCATAGAAAATATGTGTTCTCCAACAGGAATCAAACATGTATCCTATACAGAACCGAACCATCATATAGCCTGGCATGATATTCCATTTAGCTACAGAAATTTCTCAGACATTCAGGCCAGTAAATGTTGTTAATACTGTTTATTATAAACAGAGAATTTACTTAAATATTTGTATCTTTAAAAATAATGCATAAACAATATATATATTTATTATAAACAGAGCATTTACGTTAATATCCGTATCTATAAACAATAAATGTATTGAAATAATTGTTGAACTTAGTCCATTTCTAATAAAATATAATGATCTGCTTAGGTGAAACCTTTGCATGCCTGGCTCTCTAGGTTTAACTATATATATATATATATATATATATATATATATATATATATATATATATATATATATATATATATATAAAATGACCAATGCATATTTATAGTAAAAAACAAAATGACCAAGAATACATTTTATCTGTGGTTGAAGGCAAACGATTATCTTCAAAATATTTAGTTGAAATCGTAAAACTGTGTTCAAAATATTTTTAATTCAGCATTGAGGTTGATATGCTGCTAAACAAATCAACCAACCAAATCCTCTTAACCCTAACCCTAATTCTAAATGGAGAAACAACCAGAGTACCAATTAGTACCAATCAATTACCTATTTAGCTTTTTACTTCTTTTATTTAGCTTCTTTCATATTGGAATTATAGTTTTCAGAGTTTTGAAATTAACACGATTGTGTTTTTCTGGATTTTGACCTTTAAGAAATCTGATTTTTTGGATTTCAACATTCTAAATTATGGAGTTTGTGATTGCATCCTTTGGGGCTTATGATTTGACACTGGCTTATTAGATTGCCTCAACTTTGGATATAAAATGCAAGAGAATATTGCTATACCATTTATTGTGGGGGCATAATACATGGGTTCTTGTAGTATAGTAATTTTCAAATGATAACTGTCAGTAAGAAATTGGATGTTTAATTCCTGATCTTGACCATTTGCCACAAAGCTTTCCATACTTAAAAATCTATCCTGTCTTTTGTGTTTGAAAGACAAACTAAAGAAAGTGTTTTATAAGAATATTGATTCCTGGCAGGAGGTAAAGTACTTGAAACGTTTAATTTGAACATATTTTTTCTATCAGTAAAGACTAGTGAAAAATATCAGACTATCAGACGTTGTGAAATTATTCATGATTATATATTAGTATTGACTTGATGTGTATAGGGTATAGTAGTACACACACACACACACACACACACACACATATATATATATATATATATATATATACTACATAAAACAGATGCAGTACTTGGCAGAATTATATTCATGGTGAGTCTTCCATGGTGACAGACAGGATTATTTGGACAATTTTTTCTTTCCATTGTTCCAATTCCAAGTATGTTCTGACTGCAGCCACACCTCTCCCCTTCTTGGTGAATAAAATTCTTTATTCATTCTTGTCGTCTATCTTGGTATCTGTAAAAAGAAAACTGCAGCTCAATACTTACTAAGAATTTTAAAAAGTACAAATGAGTTGCATTAATTAAATTATTTTCTTCTTTTTTACATATCAAGAAGAGACAATTGTAAATGTAAAATTGTTAAATATTTTTAAAAAGTTTTCAGTCCATGTTATCAATTTTTTTTAAATAATTGTTCTCTGAATTGAAAGTGATCTTTCTTTCCTGCTTTCTTTCCTTCTTTCTTTCTTTCTTTCTTTCTTTCTTTCTTTCTTTCTTTCTTTCTTTCCTTCTTTCTTTCCTTCTTTCTTTCTTTCTTTTTTTCTTATTCTAATCTTATCATCTTCTTTCATTCTATTTTATCTCCATTCTTTCTTTCTTTTTTCTTTCTTTTATTGATTGCCTCATCAGATCTCGCAGACTCTCCTGTGAATGTTATACAAGGTTTCTAATTCATTCAGTAATGTCTAACCTGTTAGTGAGAGACAAATGTTTTCTCAAATCAATGATTCAAAATAGCTTCAAGTGAATGAATCATCTCAGTCTTAAAGACAGCTATCCTTCATCAAATCTCAAAGACTGGTGCTACAGAATCAAAAACAAAGGACTTTACCAAATAAAAGAAGCTTAATCACTTGAAGACTTCCAAAAACAGTAACAACTAAAATGGGTAGCAAATAAAGGGATAAACTGATTTTCTTGAAATACTGTTTTAAGAGAAAGATTTTATAAATTTCAACTGACAAAAATGCTAACTGTTTGGTCAATAAATGTTGAATATTTTCTACATGGAGAAAGCTAATTTCAGAATTGCCATTACGGATAATCAATTATTCCAGTCCTCGAGTGAAATATTTTTATATAAAACATAATTCATTTTATCTTCATCTTATTTTTATTGCTTACAATGCTTAAATTGTTTCGCATTTTGGGACCATTATGGAAACAGTAAGTCAGGATCAGAAGCAAATTACCTACAATGGCATCTGAACTTGCATTCTTGGAAACTTGCCTGATACCAACAATATACTACCAATTATATTATCTAAGTCAAGAAGCAGATATTGAAAAAACTCCCAGATATATACAGTCATTATCTCAAATCAATGTTTCAATATAGCTTCAAGTGAATGAATTCTATTCTTCATCAGATCTTATAGACTGGTGCTACAGAATCACAAAGAAATTTGCCAAATAATAAAAACTATCACTTGAAGACTTCCAACAGCAGCCATAACTAAAAAAGGATATTCCAAGTCAAAGAGAAAATAATGACATAATAATGAAGATTCTGATATTCCACACTATCTTAAACAAATGGTTAGGAAGGAAACTCCCATCAATGCTAGAAAGAACAATAACAATCAATAGGTTTGAGAAATCTATTTTCTTGAAAAACTGCATCAAGAGAAAGATTTTATAAATTTCAACTGATAACAATACTAACTGTTTGATCAATAAATGTTGAATATTTCCAACATGGAGAAAGCTAATTTCAGAATTGCCATTACGGATAATCAATTATTCCAGTCCTCGAGTGAAATATTCTGATATAAAACATAATTCATTTTATCTTCATCTTATTTTTTTGCTTACAATGCTTAAATTGTTTCGCATTTTGGGACCATTATGGAAACAGTAAGTCAGGATCAGAAGCAAATTACCTGCAATGGCATCTGAACTTGCATTCTTGGGGACTTGCCTGATACCAACAATATGTAGGGATATTATTATTATAAATAAAAATAAAATATAAAATAATAATAACAATGAATATTATGAATAAAATAAAATAAAATAAAACAATAACATAAAAACGTATAAAATAAATTAAATAAGAATAAAAAAAAAGTTCTCCCAGCATGCAACAAAATCTGTTCCTGCCGGAAATATGAACATCTAACCAAAAGATGTTAAATTCAATCTCTTCCCCTTGATCTTTGGTACAAGCAACATGTGTCTGACTTCTCTCTGTGATATGACATGTAATACTATGGAGTATTTTCTCCCTTTTATCACATGCACCATAAAACAATTGTAATCTAAGAAATATACACCAAAAATATAAATAAATTGTATGAAATTAACATACATTTTACCATGCTTTTCCTGTTATTTTTGTATGTTTTATTTCCTGTCAAGTGTGCTTTTATCTCTGTGAACATGAAGCTAATATCTGTTGCTATGATGTGAGTGAGCCCCCACAACATTTTGGTAATCACAGATATGCATGACAAAAAAACAACCTATTCATCCACAAATATGCTACCAATTTTATTGTCTAAGTCAAAGAGCCAATATCATTGAAAATCATCTTCTTTATCTGAATAAGATTTATATTTTTGTTGTTTTTCTTTATAATACACTAGTCATTTTTTATATTCTGTAAGTAGATAGCATAAAGAACTGTTTGAACTGCTAGGTGAGCTTGATTTATTTGGGAAACCTATTCTATAAGCAGGATGGAGTGGAAAATATGAAAGTATTTTTTTGACAGTATTTGAACAGAATAGATGCAGAATGTAAACAGGATATTAAAATAAAGAGTAAAAAAATAAGGAAAAAAGAAAAACTAGTTAAACTTCTAAGCATTTCAGACAATTTATGAAGTTATATACTTAGGAAAAAGCATCATAGTAATTTATGTTAATCATGCAAGTTTATATCTATTTGCCATTTGTTATCTAATTAAGTTTTGGTTAAAATTATACATTTTTTAATCATGAAGTTCAAAACGTGTAATATTGAGACAGAACATGAAGAGAAAGAAAGTAAATGATGTCGTTTATCTTAGTTTTTTTTAATCAGTTTCACCCTGAAAAAGGCAGAAAAGCCACTAAGACACAAGGGATTTACATTCTGTGGAAAATTAGAAACAGAAACATTGCTAATGAGCAGGAAGAGAAAAAGAGTAATCAGGAGGACAGCAGATTGCATTTAAATTTTTGCAGATTAAAGTTGGCTGGAAAACATGGAGCTGGAACCGTGTTTCACAAGCGAGAAGTGTGAGAAAAGAAACGGTTTGCATCGAATTTACGGTTACATCTCTAGCCAGCTCAACTTGATGCCAGTTTTGTATTTTGCTTAAATTCATAAAGTACCACATGATATGGTTTCCCTCTGTTTTTTCTACAAGTATTTTCATGGCAACTGCTCTGATGAGCTACTTTCACTGGTTTCCAAACTGCATGAAATGTGCCGCTAGGTTGGCATCTCAGTCCCACCCTTTCAATGTCAAAACGATTAAATATAGCCATCTCTTCTACTCCAACAGCTTCTTTTCTCATAATTCCCGTCTGTGGAACTCCCTTCCTCTTACTTGCTTCCCTGATAATTATAATCTTCAAATATAATGTCAATCGACATCTTTTGATGCCTTGATCCTGATCCCTGTCCTTCTCTATATCCTTTCCTCAAAGACCTTACTTTCTGTAACCCCTTCTGTGCTAGTTGCACTCATCCTTGCTTGGGGTCATATGCTAAAAAAAATCTCCGGGATCATGCAGTTCATTTAAAAAAATGTAAGTTTGTGTGCTGTTTAGCTTTATTTTAAATTTTATTATCTTTAGTTGAAAACTATATTTTATGAGAGAATCTTTTGATGCAAATGGTGAACACAGTAAAACACACCCACACTATTCAGAAAATGCTGTCAACAATATCAATATGAGGAATGATTGGTTGTTTTGGCTATTTAACAGCACATCAACACTTTATGGGACATTTAATGACAAAATTTAATTTTCTTGGGAGGTTGAAATTAATAAAAATATGATGTATGTTATTCTGCTTTCACAAGTGAATACATGGTAGATGATACTCTGCTTTTGTGCATATACATGTTTGTGTGGACATAATTACTAGAGGCAGTGATATGGGTTCTTTATGCTGTAGTTTTATTTTGGAATACAGTTTAACTTAAGAAATTGTAGGATATTATATAGCTTAATGTTACGAAACTTCTTTTATGGTAATGGTTTGGTAGTATTTTAAATTGATTTTGGTTGAAGTCACAACACTTTGTTAGTATCTACATATTGTTGGTAATTTTTTACTATAAAAATCTATTGCTGGTATTTTTACTATAAAAATGTATTTTTATACTTTCATAGTGTTTGTTTTGTTGGTGGGGTCACTATTTACTCATAGCTGGGAGCCTAACTGGTGATACCATCTTGAGTTAGGATGGACCTGAAAGAGGTTGTTCCATGCCCTTAAAACCATCCTAGTCAGAGACCCAGGTACTGGATGTACTTTATCATCATACCAAGGACTGGAGATTAAAGAAAAATTGCCAAAGAATATGATATACACTAACCAGAGGTATTCAGAGAGTGTAGGGGTAGATGTATGTGTGTTATGGGACCTACCTTGATGGACTAAATGGACTCGTCCTATTACTATATTATGCCTCTCAAGAGAGCAGTCTACAGTTGACAAGTTGACTACGGTTGACTACGGTTGATTTCTGTCGAACTCTCTGCTTTGGCAGAGAGGAATCCGGACGAAGCTTTGCCGAAGGTCAAAGTTTCGTCCGGGGAGGTAGACAGGCCCTGAACCTGTCTAGGCAGGTTCAAAGGGTATATTTTTTGTCCAAGCCTATGGGCTTGGATAAACCCACATTAAACTCGGCCTTGTGCCACATTCATTCCGCATGGGGGGGATCGTTAAATATTGTTGATGAGTTGACTACAGTACTTTGTTGTCAACTGGATGTACAACACTTTTGTATTCATTTGTTAAATATATGTTTTCACTAATTTGTTGAGTTCAAGTTTCCTTTTGGACCTATTCTGGGTCCAGAACAATATGCATAAGCACTCGTGTGTATGTGCATGAATATATTCATGTTTCTGTGTGGATATATATTTGTATGTATGAATAAAGTAGTATATGAAAGAAAAGTTATTTTATATATATATATATATATATATATATATATATATATATATATATATATATATACACATTTTTCATTGCACTTTGGAGTGTATCAAAGAGTGTTTTTCTTTTTTCAATGAAATATTTTGTCAGTCCAAAGAAGCTTGTAACTGAGTAAAATTCATGAAAAAAGAATTTTTACCATTTTCTATTTTGTCATTTACAAATCAAACAGCAGTATATGTACGAATATAGGGTCTCTACTGTAGAGTATACAGGGTGCGATGGATAAATTGTCATCTAAATTATGCAAAAATGAAAATAACACTGACATCTCATTTTATCAGATATATTTACCAAAATTACACAAAAAATATCTTGAAATACTAAAGAGTAAATTGATTCCTTAAAATCACCATTGGCTTTAATCCCAGCCTCCAGGTGACTATGGAATCTCCTGCATCTCTTCTGGACGGTCTCATTGTTTAAGTAGGTGAATGCTGCCATAAACCTTGCCTTCAATTCATTTTTGGTGTTACAAGAAGTTTTGTTGGTCTCCCACACAACTGTGCCCCATGCATAATAAAGGGGGTTGCAGTCTGGGGAGTTAGGTGGCCAGATGTAAGGAGTGATGTGGTTGCAGAAATTGTCTGACATTTATGACTTGGTTCTCCAGCTTATTTTGTATGATGCAGAGTCCTATTGCCAGTCATATCTTCTTCCAGCAGTCACCTTCTTGACCCAGGGAAGCACTGTCCCCTCAAGGCACTTGATATAGGCCTCAGTGTTGAGTTTGAGGCCCTCCCCAAGAAATTCAGGATTTTTTTTTCTTATCAGAATAATCAGAGGGAGTTTTCTGAGCTGCTGTACCCTTGTAATCACCATTAGACTCATCCAACTCTTTCTGAATCCTCTGCACTCTCCTCAGATTGACACCCAAACACTCTGAAATGTTCACATTGGTGTTTCTAGCATGAATGCCAAGCAGTACAGCATGCTTTTTACAAATTTCTGGCAGAGTGAATTGCGTCATCTTGCTTTTTCTTACAGATAGTACCCAACTGACCCTACTATACTGTTCAGTTGACAAAAACAAATAATGCACGTGCATGAAGTTAAAAAATATAAAATGGCGACAATTTAACCATCGCACCCTATACAAATATAGAGCACTCAGTGAGGAGTGAATACAATACTTAAATGTAATAATTTCTAAAATCAGCTTTCTGACCATTGTTCATCATCATCATCATCCTTTTCATTGTTGTCATCATCGTCATTGCCATTGCCATCATCATTCTCCCTTGACTGCCTCAATTTTGGATGGACTTGGGTTTTATAAGAAGAGACTCATTCTTCTTCCTCATGATCCTTTTGATCAGCTCTTGGTGGTGACCATCTCTCATCTTCAAATTCATGAATAACATTTAAAGACCACAGAACATGGTTGCCCTTTTGAATTCAGATTTATCCTTTCCCATAGACTGGTTGCCACCCAAAACTATAGGATCTAGTTTGCCCTGCTATTTACCCATAGCTAGAGTCAGGGAGAAAATTCATACCTTTCCCAAAGGTATTAGCATGTAAATTAATGTAACAAAATTAAATGGAATTTGAACTTGGCATTCCAATTCCTTGATCTATTATGCTTCTTTTATTCAGATAAATTGAAGAATGAGTTTAAATTGCTCTTAAATGAAATATTAGAGGCTTAATATCAAAATGGTTTCTGATCCACTGTTGTGTTCATTGAGCTTAACTGAATATTAGTGAATTTATGTTGCCATTGTATGGTGTCTGAACCTTCAAAGTTGCCAAATGGATTCAATTTTGAACCTAGAAATCACAATGCACTTACATGGCCTACTTTAAACTTGTTCACTGAGGCTCACTATGGCTTGTCCATGTGATGTTTTCATTCAGGTAAATCAAGAACCAATGTATTGATCTTTCTGAACCTTGACCAAACAGACCATGTTATGGGCAGCCACTTTAAGAGATGCTCTGCTCTTTCTTAGAGATGCTGGTTTTCATTGATTTGGCATCACCTGGCAGCGCTTGCTGTTGGCAGTGCTGTAGACGATCATATTGTTCAGGGTCACCAAGATTATTTCCAGTCAATGGATGCCAAAGTTATGTGTCATTTCTGTTTACTTTGGTTAGGAGAAAAACAAAGTTAAAATAACACACAAAAACTGTTGGCAATAATATTTTCAAAATTAAACATTATCTGCTAAAGAAAAACCTTCTGGCAACATATTAATATACTTATTTGACTGATCTCTTTTGGTAGACAGCTTTTCTTTCTATATATCATGAATAATTTGTGGGAGTGAGATAACTATTTGCACAATTTGGACTTGTTTTCATCTTTGCTGTCATATCTACAGCATTTCAGCAGTTGTATGCTTCTTCTTCAAGTGATGTACATTGGAATCTTGAAACGAACCCTTTATTTAGGAGTTGTTTATTTGAGTTTCACATACCTTTTCTGTATTTCTCAGTTTAACTTAATTCCCTTCAGTAACTCACTCAACTCTCCAAGTTCATATGCTGTGGCCAGATATTGAAATTGGAACTCTTTGACACAAGTCACTTTTGGATTTTCACCTAAGACTTTTATCCACTGGGCCATAAGTCCTTGGGGACACCAGCCTGAACAATGTAAATAGTATAAACTAGAAGCATGGCCCGGCGTTGCCCGTGCTTGATTCAAAAATCGTACGACTCATACAGCACTGCACGCACTAACCTGTTTCTTCCCGCGCATAGCGTGACCTTAAATTAATCTGCATTTAGGAAATACCCAACTGGAAAAACATTTTTAAGGGTTGACCGATTGTCCATTTGCACTCTGTTGTGGGGGGGGGCGCTCAGAGTTGAAACTTCACATGGTGACTCCCAATGGCCTCCTCATAAATTCAATCGGTTTTTGCTAAAAACTGACATGCGGTTCAGGTGCAATCTGGGCGTATCGGCTTTTGGGTTTTATCGATTTTCCGCGCTGTTTAGGGGTCCGTGGTCATGAAACTTCTGGACAACACTTCTAAAGGTAGACTCTAAGAGGGTGTCAAATTTGGTTGAAATGCAATAATTCCTTCTGTAAGCAGATTTTTTCAATTATTGATTTTTTCAGAACCTGAGTCTGAACTGAAAAATCAGGCTGTGTCATGTCCTTAAGGCAGCCATTTGCAAACTTGTGGTGAAAACCTCATAGAAATCTGGTGAGAAATGCGGCCTGGGCGAGGTAACAATGCCCACAACAGACACACAGACAGACAACATTATTGATTTTTTTCGGAACCTGAGTCCGAACTGAAAAATCAGGCTCCGTCATGTCCTTAAGGCAGCCATTTGCAAACTTGTGGTGAAAACCGCATCAAAATTGGGTGAGAAATGCGGCCTGGGCAAGGTAACAACACCCACGACAGACACACAGACAGACAACATGAGAAATATAGATAGTAGATAGTTACAATACTAGAATCTCAGAGATATAGACAGATTTTGAATGTTAGATAAATATGCACTTTCAGATGCTATTATATTGCAATAAGATAATTAGAATGTATACCTGAATTTTAGAGTCATGTAAAATTGGTGCTTCCATTGCATACAAAAGAAATTAATATGTAGTTAAATAACTTTTTGTTTAAGATATAAAAAAAGCAGTTTAGGGAACTTCTTTCGAATATATATTAAAGAAAAAATATAATTCACACTCTCATTAGCATAAAAGATTTAAACTAGACTTTAATATGAGTGGGTGCTAAAAAGTTGGTTGAATCAAAAAACTAGCAAAATAGCAGTTCTTGTGGGGGAAGAAATTTATCCTCATTTTTATGCAGACTATTGTTTTCAACTTTGTTATCAAAACATTTCGGTTGTTGTGCCGTCAAGCCTTCATTAGGTATATTTCAATATGGTAACTTACAGGAGATTTCAAACTAAACCCTTTATTTAATTTATGGGTGTAGATTGTTCTCATTGCACTGTCCATGTCTAGAAATACCTAGTCTAGTTCTTATTTAGTATTGATCAGTTATGACTGTCCTTGTTTCCAAGTACATACTGCTTGGCACTGAGACTGAACTCACAATTACTATGTTGCATGTTATGTTTGACTACACTTATGGAATCTTCTCTTTTGTTGCTGCTGCTACTGGTGTTGTTGTTGTTGAGGAATTGCTGTTATTTTTCGTTCTTTATTTTTTTGTGGCTTCCCTAAAATAAATATATGGGAAGCATAAAAACTCATATAACTATATATATGAGTTTTTATGCTTGTGTATTATATGCTCCTGAAAAATTTATTTCGGTTGAGCTCTCTGGGGAGGAAATGTGAGTTTGTAAACAGTGACTATTATGGCTAATAATGCAAGACTCTTCGGTAAATCGAATTGAGTTCACTCAGTCACTGGGTGTTTATCTAAAAATAAATACACTTAAAATTCACCTTCATCCCTGCCGTGCGCCAACGGCTTAGTGTTAGAATCCCCGACTGACACCAATTCAATCGGGTTTCGATCCTAGCTAGAGGCAACTGGATGTCTAGCCACACTGATGAGTTGTGATACAGCGAAACAGTCTGTCTGTGGATGACAATATATATATATATATATATATATATATATATGTATGTATGTATGTATATATATATATATGTATACATGTATGTATGTATATATATATATATATATATGTATGTATATATATGTATATATATATATATATATATATATATATATATATATATATATATATATATATATGTATGTATATATATATATATATATATATATATGTATGTATATATATATATATATGTATATATATATATATATATATATATATATATATATATATATATATATATATATATATATATATATATATATATATATGTATATATATATATATATATATATATATATATATATATATATATGTATATATATATATATATATATGTATATATATATATATATGTATATATGTATATATATGTATATATATATATATATGTATATATATATATATATATATATGTATGTATATATGTATGTATATATATATATATATATATATATATATATATATATATGTATGTATATATATATATGTATGTATATATATATATATATATATATATATATATATATATATATATATATATATATATATATATATATATGTATGTATGTATGTATGTATATATATATATGTATGTATGTATATATATATGTATGTATGTATGTATATTATATGGTTGCATGGCCAAGAGGTTAGAATGTTCGCTTTCTGACCATAAGACCTGGGTTTGAATCTCACCATGGCTTCTTTGTCAGGAAGAAGTCTTCCTGATGTTATTGGTTTGAAGGAGGTGATCCCAGCATGTACCACCTTTGTAAAGTGCCTGTAAACCATAATGCAGGGTTGACCCAAGCCTTTCGAGTGAAATTGGGTAGACGGAACACTTGGGGAACCATCAATAGATGTGCTAGCACAAAGTCACAAGTCATCATGACTGAGAGTTTGAGTGTATTGGCCTTGTTCAGATTGTTGTTCACGCTAGATAAACTGTAACTAAGATCATCTTAACATAGTTGTAGTATAAACCATAGTTGGGATTTGTAGGTGTTGAACAAATACAAATGTGCCTGAGCGAGTGTCTGCAATAGGGATTGGTTAACTACCCTAGTAGACGGGTATCATCAAATACGAGTGGCTAGCTATTATTATATTAATTCAAATGTCATTATAGTATGTATGCTCTATTTTTATTTATTAAACTGTGTGCAATGTCTTTGTATTTGTGTTGATTTCAATTGGCAGGTATGAGTGTAACACACTTTCACCTCCCCTTTTATAGAACAAAGCACACAAATGCATACTAGGATATTTTTATAGCCAATATAATAGGTCAGTTTGCAGTTTCATATGACTCAGTCCCAATCTGTCCTGTCTTGAAGTCAGAATGCTACATTCACTTGTCTTAACTTGCTTTTGTGTTTCAACATTAATTTTTAGTTTGTGAACTTTTTGCCTTATTACTGTTGCTTTGCCTTATTACAGATAATTTGTGTTGCATATATTGTTTGCTTGCTTTATATTATTTTTTGCCTTGTTCCTTTCTTTTCTTTCTCTTGTTATTGCAAACTTTGTTAATTCTGTTTATTGGCCAGTTCTGTTATTTATTTTTTCATTTGACCATGCCTACTCACTCCACACTTTTAAATAAGTAGTGTTATCCACCATAAGAATATTTGTACAAATAAAAATGTTAGATTTAAAAAAAAATTCTTTATTTAGAAACAAATAGATATAAGTTCTGATTGTATACTAAATAAGTTAGTCTGATTAAAATGATGATTATCACAAGAGATACCTCCTAAATGATTAAACAAATTAAATTTTCTGCCAGTAAGATCTGAAATTCCCATTGGTAGACATTTATTAATTCCTCGAGATTTCTCTCTTTAGTAGGAAACCTGTTAATGCAAGTGGAGGGTCATCCCAAAGAAACCTGTTAATCTTCATTAAAAGGTGTAAGACAGGTGACTAAATGGTCAGATAACCCCAAAGCAGACAGTGAGTTCTGGTTAAATTCCTAACCTCTGATCCAACAATACATCTAAATTAGAATCTACTTAATGATTAATATCTTTAGCACATTAGCACATTACAATTTATTCTGTCTGGCTGTATTAGCAACATTCACTATTCAGAGAATTGGCTCTTAATTGAAGAAACTAAATTTTATCTGTTTATTTAGGAGAATTTTAAGACTCTTATAAGATTTATTATATAAAAGTCAGAATGTGTTACTTTGAAGTGTACAAAATATATCATGCTATACATATTTATGCTAATATCACAATGTAGACCAGAGACACCTTTCATATTTTTCACACATGAGCCCAAAATATGCTTACATAAAATGTGATATAATTTATGTTACTCATCATTATAATGTATGAAAGCTGATATGTCAAATTAACAGGGGAACACTGAACATTTCTGTCCTGGGCTATTCAATGAAGAAGGTTGTATAGAAATAACAACTTAATAAAATGATCAAATAAAACCAAATGAGTCCATTTTATTTCACCTCTTATGGCCAAGCTCATTTCACAGACACACTGTATGACCAAAGCATCTCACTAGTATACCATATTTCACTTCTTTTTCAATGTCTTTTTATATATATTTGGTTCACTGTATGAAAAAAATACTCTCTATTTCTAGTTTCTGTAAACAGGTAGTGTTTTCTCTCAAATGTCATACACATGTTCTGGTTTTTATTTACCCATCTACTTAAGTGCTAATATATGACAGGTTTGGGATGGTAAGATATATTTATCTACATAAGCCATTCAAATAGAATGTTTTGGTTGTCCATTTCTGTCAATCTAAATTAACTTTGCTTAAGTTGTGAACTTTCACTTATGTACAAGTACCCATGGAAAAGGTATAAATATATCACATCCCCCAGCTATAGGTTAAATATTAAAACTTGTATCTTGAAAAATTGTTATTCAGAAAAACTTGCTAATGCAGTATTCACTTGCAAAAAAGAATTATTCTTCGGACTGAAAATAGAATTTGCTTTTAAATAATCCTCAAAGGGAGTGATAAGCTGTAAAAAAAAACAAAAAACAAATCAGTTAATCAACACTTATGCAATGATTAATATCTACCAGCAGAAAGATTCAAACTTTTTAATTAAACTCTTCCAGAAAAAAGAGCAACCATCATGGACAATGGAAGAACAGGGTATTTGGAATATTAGGAAGAAGAGAGAGAAGGAGAGAAGCATATGTCATTTATTTTTGTAAGATTAATAAATACTAAATGATTTCTTAACTTGAATAAGATGATAGATAATTAACAGATTGATTATAAATTTTAATAATCACCTGCAAAAGATATATTTTAAGAGTGCGTATTGGGTTTGGGAATAAAGTGAAAATTACACTGATTTATACAATTTAATGAATATATAAGTTGTATATTTGATTATGTGTTTGGGAATGATTTGTGGAAGAAACAGAAAAATAGTATTTCAAATCTACTTCAATAAAAAAAAAAAGAAGATTATTTCATTGTCAGATTCCCTCATTTATCCCCCTCATTTATCCCCCTCTTTTATCTTGTTGACATTCTGATCATATGTAACATTATCTTAAACACATGATTTATACATCTTTATTTTGTACTTATAATATAGAAAATTTTTTAAACATTCAGGTCCCTTAAGACACTACTGACTTAAATGTCATTAGGATTCAATTTTCTGTGATTGTTTCTGAATTAGTCAGTTACTCTTAAATGTCAAATCAATTTCCCCCAACGTTGTTTGCTAAGTTTTGTATTTTTCCCTCAACCACCAAGTGAATTAAATTTTGACTACTTACAGGGAATGCTAAAAAAATAAAATATTTTTGATTTTCTTATCCGCAGTGAAATCAACACTGGTCTAATTAAACAGAAACAAAAAGAACAGAAAGAATCATAATACTAGAAGCCTTGAATGATTTTGACATAAATGAAAGACATAATAAATGAAATATACAACAATGGGGATATACTGGAAGACATAATTAGGTTTATTTTCATAGCACTGCATAAGAAGTCAGGTGCAAATGGATGTGAACTCCAAAGGGCAATCAGCCTAATGAGCCATATAACAGAAATCATCATCTCAACTCTGATGCATAAAGTGCACCACAGAATTATACTAGAAATAGCACCAGAACAGAGCATGTTTGTTAAAGACACTGGAACAAGGAATGCAATTTTTGTGCTTAGAATTATACCAGAAAGAGTAATAAAAATGCAAAACGATGTGTACCTGTGTTTTATAGATTACACAAAGGCTTTTGATAAAGTATGACACAAAAAACTTTTGGAACTGCTATATTGACATATTTGGGAAGGATAGTAGAATAATCCAGAACCTATATGATGTAATGGAATAACCTGTTACCCCCATGAGTGACTACACTATAGTTAGTAACTACCTATATGTATCTGTAAGTCAATGGACTACAGAGACTAACTGGGATCTGTTGAGTATGACTCAGACTTATGCAAGAACTACCGACCTTCCAATAGAAGAAGTCACTACTGGATTGACTTGCGAGGACCTTGTGCATAACTGTTACCTTTATTCTTATTGTATTGGTTTTTACAATAAACCTTTACTTATTTTATCCACCGTGTTTTTCAAGTATATATTCCTATTAACATGCAATATAACACTATGCTGGTAGCAAACTGCCTGCATATGAATGGAAAATCAGTTCAGAGAATTAGAAGTCCTATCATGATTCATTATTGGTAGCCACAACCTTAACAATATAAGATATGCAGATGGCACAGTGTTCATAAGAGACAAACAAAGGAACCTACAATATCTCCTACAGAAGGTAGGGAAGGAAAGTGAGAAGAAAGGACTAAACATCAATAACAAGAAAAAAGAAATCATGGCTGTTGTTTAGTTTCATGTTCACTTAGGCATAGAGACAAGATGATGAGTTAAGCTAGACATGTGTTTATTCCATGATGGTTAGCAGTGGATGAGAGTTAGTTATTATTAACAACTAAAGGAGTTAATTGCTCCTACTTCTGGAGAGTTCTATTAAAGGAGATTACTAAATATGACATCTCCATTTCTTTATTCAAGATTAATTGGTTAGTACTTTATATGTAATGTTTGTAGTCCTTACTTCAGCTTACAGGTATGTACTGTCAACCTGTGCCTCCATATATAGTGTTGAAATCTTTCTAATCTTAACATAACTGCTAACATTTCTCACTTGATGTTAGAGTATTGGGTTTCTGGTCCTATTAGTGTCTTACTGGCAAATGCTATGGGTATTTGGTCCTGTAGCAGTGCTGCTCTCATCCCTGTGGTTGAGGCATTGACCTGCAGTGTTATGAATGTCTTTGGATTGAAGCACTTTAACACTATGGTTTTGCTAATCTTTTTAATGATCTCAAAGGCTTCTTCCTTTTGAGGAGTTCAAGTGAACTCAGTGTCTTTGGACATCAGGTCCCATAGTGATTTAGTAATACTTGCTAGGTGTGGAGAAAATTGGTTCAGGTAGTTTTCTAATGTGGGAAAACTTGCTGTTTGTTATCTTCAGGAGGATACATGTGTACATTTGCCTCGACCATCTTGTGGTCTAGTTTTATATCATCTTTTGATATTATGTGCCCCCAAAAAGGGTATTTCAGTTGTCTCCACCCTCAGTTTATCAGGGTTAAACTTGCAGTTCTTTTCCCTAACTCTTTTGAGGAGTTCATTGAGTGCATTGTCATGGTCATTGCCATCTTCCTTAAATTCATACACAATGATATCATCTGATATTGAGAGAATGTTCTTAATGTTGCTAAAATTCTCAAACACTGCTCTCCAGAATTTGTCTTGGGCACATTTTACATCCATTGAAAATCTATTGTAAAAAAATCATCCAAATGGTATAATGAATGTCATCAGTTCCATTGACTGTTGATCTAGCTTAGTTAAGTGGAAAAATTATTTATATAGAAATTTGTGTAGTTTGTATGTGTGAATAAAGTAGGAGTTTAATTGTCTTAATTCTCTAGAGTTGTTTACCTTGGATTGTTTAGATATTTGATTGAATATTTACGAATACTTGTTAGTAGTGAGTTATTGTCAGTTTTTAGTATTGTAAGAAATTGTTCCTGGTAGAGCAAAATGCTGCGTGTGTTGAGTCAGAGAAAATGTAGCTGGTTATTAATTTGGCTGGTGTGGATTCGTTTGGCACTTCTCCAGGATGAAATTCTGACTGCCTTTAATCGATCTGAACACTTCCTTTTATTCAGTTCTGGAAGTAGGAATCGGCTCAAAACAGTTAGGTGCAAAAAGATATTTTGCGTGAATTTGATACAGTTTGAGCCAATGAAAAGTCTAATTCACTGGCACTAGGGTGTTGATGGGTTAATAGGTAATTTTGTGGTAGAGTGTATTATTCCAGAGGGGTGAAAAGGTATGTATGGACTATTCCATCACTGGTGCCTCTTGACTTTCATTTGGTATTGAGGTAACTTATTAATTATCTTCATTTATCTTTCTTTTTTTTTTTTACTTAAGAGACATGCGCATGTGAAGTGCCCAATTTTATTGCACTTCATGCACATTTTAACCTTTGATGGGCGTTGTCTCCCTTCATGGTCAATATCACAGCATCTGCATTTTATTGCGCTTTTGTTTTTAATCACATGCATGGTCATTGTTTCTGTTGAAGCATGAATAGCTTTCTGTTGCCTGGTTGTAGCTTTATCTACTTTTAGAGATGATGCAATTGTTAAATCCCTTCGTTCTTTTAGTAGGGCTTTTTGCATTAACTTGAGTTGTATTCCAAATATAAAGAGATTCACAAGCATGGCCTCCTCAAATTCATGGTTATATTTACATAAGTTTATTTTTTGCTGGAGCCATTTTAGGGAGGTGTGTGATGACTCACTAGCCTCTTGTCGATACGTCATCAGTTCATGTTCTACCTGGGTTTCATGAAAGCTTTTCTTTTTATATAGTTTTTCACATTTCTTTCTTCATCTCATTAAAAGACAAATGTCTCACTGATTTCCTGGCATTCGTTCTCTGCCCAAATTACAAAAATGTAGTTAATTTTGATGTTGTCACTAGTGTTGTAGAATGGCCTGTTGAAATGCAACAATGCTTTTCATGTGAAATTGTCCATTTCCTTCCCTAGGTTGGAACTATTCCAGTCAATACTTGGTGGTGGAGCATGAAAGGTTGCCATATCAAGGTGTGAGTGTGAGAAAATTCTTGCCTTAATGGTAGTAGCCACTCATGTGCTGTTGTCATATACTTGTTTAAATTATATTCATTTTAGTGAATGAGAAACATTTTTTTTTTTAATGAATCCTGTTACACAATGTCCATCTTTTGCTAATTTTTAGACCTTACTCCTGTCACCATGTTTAGTTTCTAGTTGTCTTCGGCATAGAGACAAGACGATGAGCAAAGCTAGACATGTGTTTATTCCATGATGATTAGCATTGGAAGAGAGTTAGTTATTATTAGCTGCTAAGGGAGTTAACTGCTCCTACTTCAGGAGACTTCTTTTAAGGGAGATTACTAAGTAAGCTGTTAGCAAAAATTACAGCCCAACATGCAAATAACAAATTGAAGATAACAAAATCAAACAAGTACAATAATTTAAATATCTGGTAAGTATTTTAATAGAGGACAGTAAGTGCGACACTGAGATCCAAAGTCCTCTTGGGATAGTGAAAGATTCTTTCCAAAAGCTAAGCAAAATATTAAGAAACAGGAAAATTTTGTCAGAAAATAAAAGAAAATGTACGGAACTATAATATCACTCCTCCTATATGGTAGTGAATGCTGCACAATCTTAGAGATGAAGAAGAGAATTGAAGCCACAGAAATGTGCTTCCACAGAAGGATGCTGAGGATACTATGGACTGAACATGTGAGCAGCAATTAAATTTTAGATAAAATGGAAAAAAAAATGTCGTTCCAAAAAAAAGAAAAAAAATGGAAATGGACATTTATACTAAACATCAGGAAGAGATAGTTGAAATTTCTAGGGTATATAATGGGGAAAGAAGGATTGGAAAATTTGATATGCCCAGGACAGTTTGAAGACAATTAGGATAGATGAAAACAATGCATAACTTACCTAGCGAGCTTGAGTAAATAGATGGCAGAACAAGGTTTAGGAGAGATAACAAAGAGACAAAATTTATTAAGAGCTACAAAGGACAGGAAATTGTGGAGAGCCATGATCGCTTATGTCTTGAAGGGGCACGGCACATAGAAGAAAAAGAAAGCATTTTACTTAAAGATATTGATGAATATTTATTTCTAGTTTTATTCATTTGAGCTCTTGTTACAGTTTGAAACTTGTTTTTATTACTTTATTGACCCCCAACATTTATTAGATTATATCATTTTCTCCACACCCACTATGTTTATTAGATTTTCTGATTTTTCCTTCCCCTACACCCCTGCTACTAATTACAAACTGATTTTTATTTGGCACCCAAGAGTATATTCCAACTTGATTTTGTAATAGTAATATTTGGGCTGACCTATTCTATGGCCTTCTTTGTAAAGAAAAAGATAGTATTGCTTTTTATGACTAAAATGTAGTAATAACATTTACTTTCCCATGTACTATTCTCCCATGCTTAGAATATTGCTGCCCCATATAATCTCGTGTCCCTTTCATTTTTCTTGAGCTCCTGGATATGATCCAAAGAAGTGTTATTTGTCCTGATCTGGCGGCTCGCATTCCGTCACTTACCCGCCATTGTAAGGTTGTCTCTTTGTGACGTTTTTATAACTACTTTCATGGCAATTATTTGGATCAGCTTTTCACTATGGTATCTAGAGTGTTTGAATTTAAATAAAGTACTGGCATCAAGATCTCATCAACTTCTAGCTGAGCTGGCTAGATGTAGCCGTAAGTTCTATGCTAACAGTTTCTTTTTCACACTTCTTACTTGTGAAACTCCTATCAGGCTCCATACTTTCCAGCCAATTTTAATCTGGGAAAATTTAAATGCAATGTCAATCATTATCTCCTGACCTCTTGATTACTCTTTTCTCTTATTATTAATGTTTCTGTTCCTAATTCTTCCACACCCTCTAACCTCTTTAGCTTTACTGACTTTCATGGGGTGATACCAATTAAAAAAAATATGTGGTTATAGGCTTTACTTTACCAATTGCTAATTACACAAAATTAAAACATAAAACAAACCTATTTCAACATCAAAGATGTAATGGTAAAGTTTCTTCTACTTCTTCTTTTATGTGCTGTGCACCGCCCATTAAGACATAGTGAATATGGCTCGACATAACTTTTTCTCTCTTTCATCACTCAAAGTAATATTTGTCCCACCTTATTATCGTACAGTCACTGTTCTGCTGTCCGTTTATACAAGGATGTTAGGCAAGTTTTTTGTTGTTTCCCTCTGCTCCTCTTGAGTTCAATCTATCCAATGTGTGTTAAATTCTCAAAACCTTCTTTCCTGATTATGTATCCTAGAAATTTCAACTGTCTCTTTCTAAGTAGAACTACCTATGACAAATTCTTAGAAGAAGGCAAGGCAATCAGTAAGCAAATATCTTGATTTGATTCACAGATAGTGTGTCATTGTGTAAAATGATTAATCGAGTTTCCATTGCTTGAAATAAACCAAGGAAAAGATCCATCTATTAGGTCTGGCTATTTTACTGCCTTCACCAAACCCAAATAGCTTAAGTGGCTTAAGATTTCCATTTAATCAAATTACTGGAACACTTTCTTTATGGTGCAAACTTTAAAAGGAAAAAAAATGGCTGCATTCATTTTCTCAACTTCCTACAGGATTTAAAACTTACAAATAGAAAAAAAAACCTTTGGAGTATTATTTAGCATTGGAAAATTGTAAGACTTTTCTTTTTCAAAGAATTCATCCATTTCTCAATAAATCAATGAGAGATACACATTAATGAAAATTAATTTATTGTGTCATGCTGTTAAAGAATTATAATCTGATGAATTGTTATAAGACATACCACTGATTATCTGGGAGTATATATATATATATATACTAAATCAGATAATCATGTTATAAGAACATACCATATTATCTGGGATATATATATATATATATATATATATATATATATATATATATATATATATATATATATATATATATATATATATATATATATATATATATATATATATATATAT
This sequence comes from Acanthosepion pharaonis, assembly GCA_903632075.3. Taxonomy (NCBI): domain Eukaryota; kingdom Metazoa; phylum Mollusca; class Cephalopoda; order Sepiida; family Sepiidae; genus Acanthosepion; species Acanthosepion pharaonis. The sequence continues at coordinate 3,170,300 of CAHIKZ030000669.1, read as the reverse complement.
ATATATATATATATATATATATATATATCCATATATATCAGTGTAATGGTTAGCAAGTTTGTCTCACTAGAACAATTATGACTGAGTAGTGAGTTCGATCCTCACTAGGTGCCTCATACTTTCGGCCTTGTGCCTCATCTAAGCTCGTCTTGGAAAATAGCTATATATATATATGTATATGTATTTAAGAGAGGACACAGGTCAACTCCAAGTGGCAGCAGTCTGTTTTGTGCTTGAAAACAAACTGAACAGTATGTGTGTTGTGTTTTGGCTTTATTTATATTATGAAAAAATAGGGAAAAAAAAATTATTAATGTATATTTTGTGTCTTCAGTTACAAGACATTCAGGAGATCAAGTGATAAAAAGGCAGAGTTTAAAATAATAATGAGAGATATTCAGTGAGATTTAAAACCAAAATAATTTTATTAAAATAAAATTAAAGCAAATTTTACTAAATATTAGGGATGCACAAATTTAGTGTTTGTGCGCCCAGAAAAGAGGATAATAAATTCCTGGACAAATAATTTATATTTTTCTTAAATAAGGCTCAGTTGTAGTTGTGGGGATGAGGGTCAAGTTTACAATCAAATAACATAAAATGCTGCAAGAAAAAATGCAATATAGTGCACAAAACAATGCTAATTATAAGGAAGTAAGTAAAATATGTGTTTTAGTGAGATCGTATAAAATGTGAATGTTCTTAATAGTTGTTGTGATTTGATGTGAGTTCTCAAAGTTCATGATATAATCCATTGTTTTGAGTATAGTATTTGTTTTAATGTTGTGAAAATGAGTATTTTGTTATTTTTGAGTTCATATGAACCAGGATGAAAGTATGTACATTTCATATAAACCAATATAATTTCAATACCTTTGCTTTTCTCCTCACCTTCTATTACACTTCCCGTTGTGAATTTATTTATTTTTAAATAAGGCATTAGGAAATTATTTAGCCTGAATAGCTTGAACATGCTGAAAGGTTGAAACCAAGGTAGCGTGACTGGATGATCTAATTTTTAAATATATATATATTCGATTATTACGAGCGCGTCAATACCGGCAAACGCATTCAGGAAACTTTCATTACAGATAGAATTTACTTAAAGGAACGATCAATTAGCTTATCTTCATACCCTGCCTGGTGGCAAATGCTGTTGGTGTCACCAGGGGTGGCGGTCCCGCCATAGCCACTGAAACCGTGATATCACCCCTGGTCGGTGGCTGATGAAGACAGGGTATCACACGTGCTAACACATGTTGTATGTTAAAAAAAAAAATTAACAATTAATACATATACACATACCTACATTTTGCATGCCAAAAACGTAGGTACATGTATATGTACTAATTAATACATATCTTTGCTCTCTATAACTGCATTGAACACTATTACGTTTACACCTCATGCATAAATTTAACAATTATTTATTTGCTTGTCTGCCTATGCACACCAGAACACACATACATGCCTACTTATATTTAGCCATTTCATTTATCCATCTACAATTATATATATATATATATATATATATATATATATATATATATATATATATATATATAAATAAAAGGAAAGAACAGTAAGATATATAATCCGGTGTTCTTATAGATATTTTATTTTTACAAAATAGTGCTCAATGTAAATTTACAGAGCATTAATATTATAAATTAATTGATTTAAAATATGTTTTTTTTTTTGCTACACAGTTCTAACCATGTTTCAAAAATGTTTCAAAAATGGAAGTTAAAAAGCCCCGAATTTAATTTTTGTAATTAAATTAAAGACATTAGTTCCATTTCATCCTCAAGCGAATTTTGGAGTAACTTTTAAAAATTACTGGGTTTTAAATACACAGCTAAAACAAAATTCATGTTTCCAAGGTTACAGATTTTTGAAACATGGTTAGAACTGTGTGAAAAAAAACATATTTTAAATCAATTAATTCATAATATATATATATATATATATATATATATATATATATATATATATATATATATATATTAGCCCTGCTCTGGCATCTCATCTACAGTCACTTTCTCACAGATGTGCCGTTGCCTCTCTCTGTCTGTTCTACAAATACTTTCATGGAAATTGCTCCGAGGAGCTGCATTTGCTGGTTCTCAGACTTCATGAGTTCAAGCGCCCTATGAGGCTGGCATCCCGCTCTCACCCCTTCACTGTCGAAACTCCTAAATGTAGCCGTCTCTTCTACTCCAATAGCTTCATGTTTCGCACCTCTCGCCTGTGGAACTCCCTTTCCTATTCCAGTTTCCCTGAGAGCTATAATCTCCAGCTATTCAAGTGTAATGTCAATTGACATCTCCAGTTGCCTTGATCTTTCCACTACCCTTCTCATCCTTTCTTCTATCACTCCTATCTGATCTTGCTCTAAATTTTCTGTAACCCCTTGCATCATAGTGGCTTCCTGCCTTGCTTGGGATGAAACGCTTAAAAAAAAAAAAAAAGCATATCTTCATTCAAGCATGTTTCATTGAATTATATTATGTCTATTTATTTTTATACTGATCCTTTCCAGTTCTCTAATCAGTTTCTTAATGTTAAGATGAAATTCATCAAAGAAGGCAACATAATTTTTTCCTACCCAAGTACTTTCGATCTTCTCCATGATCATCCTCATCCTTGTAAATTACAAAGACAAACTTGCATTTTGTTGTGATGCAATTTTTACAAAAACATGCGTGAATGCACTTTGTTATAATTATTTTAAAATTTCAAATTTGTACTTTGCCGCTCTGGAATTTTTTTTGAAAAATAAATATTCAAAATGAGGGAGCTGATCAACATAATTTTTTTTTCTACCCAAGTACTTTCGATCTTCTCCATGATCATCCTCATCCTTGTAAATTACAAAGACAAATTTGCATTTTGTTGTGATGCAATTTTACAAAAACATGCGTGAATGCACTTTTGTTATAATTATTTTAAAATTTCAAATTTGTACTTTGTCATTTCTGGAATTTTTTGAAAAATAAATATTCCAAAATGAGGGAGCTGATCAACATAATTTTTTCCTACCCAAGTACTTTCGATCTTCTCCATGATCATCCTCATCCTTGTAAATTACAAAGACAAACTTGCATTTTATTGTGATGCAATTTTTACAAAAACATGCGTGAATGCACTTTGTTATAATTATTTTAAAATTTCAAATTTGTACTTTGCCGCTCTGGAATTTTTTGAAAAATAAATATTCCAAAATGAGGGAGCTGATCAACATAATTGTTTCCTACCCAAGTACTTTCGATCTTCTCAATGATCATCCTCATCCTTGTAAATTACAAAGACAAACTTGCATTTTGTTGTGATGCAATTTTTACAAAAACATGCGTGGATGCACTTTGTTATAATTATTTTAAAATTTCAAATTTGTACTTTGCCGCTCTGGAATTTTTTGAAAAATAAATATTCCAAAATGAGGGAGCTGATCAGAATTGGCTAACATGCAAAAGGACATTAAGTGTTTGTTATATGCACTTTAACACATTGCTGCTACACTCATGATAAATTTACAATAAGTTTGTTTTTGTAATTAACTCTGGAGTATGTTCTTGGAGAAGATCAAAAGTACTTGGGTAGGAATTCATCTTAGCATCAAGAAACTGATTAGAGAACTGTATAGAAATGGGACTTTTAAAATATACAAAAAATAAATGAAATATGTTTTCAAATTCACCCCACAACTACACTTTCATCAAGTTTAAAAATAGATACATATAACCAGACATAGTGTTATTTCGTACAAACATTAACATAAGTACATCTGACCTCTTCAACTAATAGAAGCAGAATATAAAAATATTAAATTTCAGTTTTCATTTGGAGTCTATATCTGGCCTATATAAGCATGGACTGAATGCCATTCAGGAAACACATGCAGAAATACACACAATGGGCACATATGGCTGATACACCAAAAATATCCACTTACACGATACCAAAGAAAGCCTTTTTTTATTCTGGTACTCATGTCATACAGAGTACCAGAATAAAATGTATGTCATACTCATGTCAACACCAGCAAGATCAAATACTCACCCAAACACTCATCCCCATCAGCTCTAAAAGAAACTTTCTAAGAGAGTTACTTATATTCATAAATATATACACATACTATATTCAAACCTGAATATATTATGCACCAATTCAAACCTATGCAAATCCATAGATACACAGGCATATCTTTTCCAAATTCTATTCCTCTAGACTTTTTACAAACTCTTTTTTTAACCTTTCCAGGAACTGTTATTCTTTTTCATTTTATTGTTGCCATTGTTGTTATTAATTGTACTCTAGTTTGTTTGATGATGTTGTTATATTCCTGGTTTTAGGCATGTGAAAGTTCTTTGGCTCTTTCTTTCCCCTTCCCTTTACTGTATGAGCATTAGCAATAAACTCTTTCACTCAACCATCAAACAAAGGCAGCCACAATCAACTGTGAACACCTTTGCACTTGGTGATTTTACTGCTCATCATATCAAGTGGCTTCATCATTTTATTACCACCAAGGTTGTTGGTATTCAGACTTTTAATTCCTCAGTTGCTCAATCTCTCAGTCAACTAGTAGATTTCCCTATTTATTTTATTAATAATTATGACTAACATTCTTCTTTAATTGATTTGATACTTTCCTCCTCTTCAGATTCTTTTTGTGCATTCCAACTCTGTTCGCTTGGCAATTGAGATCACACTGTTTTGTCTGTCAATATTTTCAACATGCAGAAAGCAATTCATTGCACCTTCCTGGTCTCATGTTTATTATTATAATGGCATGATAAAATTGAATCAATTACTAGGTCAGCTGCTAGGAAAGTTGGTTTATTGTGTTGTGTTAGACAATCTTTCTTGCCAAAATCCATCTTACACCTTTATAAGTCTACCTTTCATCAGTCCATTGAATATTGCTTCCGTATCTCATCTGAGGCTTTTGCTATATATCTCAAGATATAAAAAAAAAATCCAAAGAAGAAGCTGCAATTTTATCAGTCCTGACCTGGCATCAAAACTTCAGTCATTTTCCCATCACCATAACATGGTTTGCCTGTGACTTTCTATAAAAGTCTTCATTGCAATTGTTCTAATTAGCTTTTTCGTTCGCTACCTCAACTGCAGGAATTTAAATATAATACTAGATTGGCAAATATGTCTCATCATTTTACTGTTGAATTAGCTGGAGGCAACCATAATTTCTATTCTAATAGTTTTTTCACTTGCACTTCTCCATTGTGGAACTCTCTTTGGGCATCTGAGGCCCTGTATATCAAAAGCAACCAAGCAACATGGAACAAAATTTATTATGAGTATTGTAGCAATATTTTAAAATCTGTCACAGTTTCATTAAGTTTTGTCTTAGCAATTCATGCCTGAAGATGATCTTAGAGGAGATTGAAAGCATTTGGGAAATGAAAATAAGCTATATTGTCTTCCTTAATGAATTTCATCTTAACATCAAAAAATTGATTACAGAATCAGAAAGGATAATTATAAAAATAAATTGATATGATATGTCCAGATTATTAAGAAAAATATGTTTGAATAAAAGATATTCTGCCTATATATATATATATATATATATATATATATATATATATATATATATATTTATTTATTTAAAAATATGATTCCATTGCTACATAAGAGTTCTCATGTTTCAAAACAAGAGCCGAAAACTTCAATATAATTATAATAATTATATTGAAGTTTTCAGCTCTTGTTTTGAAACATTTATAATTATTTATTTAAAAAAATATGATTCCATCGCTACATAATAGTTCTCAAAACTTCAAAACAAAAGCCGAAAACTTATATATAAATATAATAATTGTTTTGAAATTTGAGAACTCTTATGTAGCGATGGAATCATATTTTTAAATAAATAATTATATTTAGAGTCTACTTTTGTATCGACCATTGTTTTTTAAAAATAATAACAAAAATACTAAAGGACTTTGGATTATTTACCTGATGAGTTCTTTCCTATTTTCTATATATTTTCAACACACGCACACACACACACACACACACACACACACACACACACACACATATATATATATATATATAAATGTGTATCAAAAATACTTTTACTAATTTTGGAGGAGGGGGATCAGTTTAGTACTTAATAACAATATGAAGCACATCCCCCTCTTTATGTCTGTTTTGAAACAGTACTAAATAAAATAAGAACTGGACAATATTCCAAGTCATGAGCAGTGGAACGAGTACAGTCTACCCCCAGAGATTAAATAAAGGACTCAGTTCAGAATTCTCTATAGGTTATCCAGATCAATATACAACTGATGAAGGCCAAAGCACACTGGCTGAAGCATTATGATAATAATAACAAAGATGAAGACACTGGTCTGAATATGTATAATGTAAATAATAACACCTCACTTCAGAAATTCAAATAGGTGATAACAACAAAGATGAGGACAATAGTCTCAATGTAAATAATGATAACTCCTCATCCCAGAATTTCAGGTAGAAAGTAATCAGGTGATAAAAAACAGAGATGAGGATATTAGTTTGAATGTAAATAATGATATGTAAATAATGATATGTATAAAAATATATCTACAACTCTTTGTTTTTGAGTTATTAAGTTTAAACAAAGTTTAGAGTAGATGGTGTTGTGTTGTCATGTAGACTGGGTTACATTTGTCATTCGTGTACATTTGTGGCTAGTCTGTCTTCAATGTTAAACATTAGTGAGTTGACTGAGAATGTTCTGTTTAACAATGTCAGAATATTCATATCATGAGAGGGCATGTATAATTTTTACATCCAGCCACACAAATAGAAATGTACACGTTTCCAGAGTGAAGGCAGCTGAGTCATCCAAATTTTGCTGTTATTTATCATTATGCTGCTGAGACAAGATCCGTGGCACCATAAACTATGGATCAACGAAAACAAGCTCCACTTCTACACTTGTCCACAAAGAACACATTCTACAGGCTATCGCAGATGATCTAGGTATCAGTACATGTCAAATGGCCTTACCATGTTATACATTTCATAGTACCACATATAAGGTACTTCAAGAGCAGCTCCTGTATCCATAGCATTTGCTATTCTCTGTTCACTCACTTATACGGCCATTTTACTTTGTTTTGGTGTCAGGAACTGGGCCCCCAAAGTTTGTAAAAGTATTTTTAATATGACCTGTCTATAGACAAATGATTAAGCAAAAGTCATGCCCTATAAGGATTAATTAATTAATCCTGTTTTAAATGTCTAATCATCAGACCTCACACTCTTGAATTTTTAAAATCAGATGCTTATCCAATGTGCCCAAGAAATGTTGAGAAACTCAAAGAAAGAATTGAACATGAATGCAGTAACATGACAGAGCAAACTCTCTGATGTGTTAAGAAATCCTGCAGGCAGAGATCTGAAATGTGTTTGGAAAATGTACGAGGACATTTTGAACAGCACATATAACAATATTAAATAGCTAATATATAAAATTTTCATGTGTAATTATACTTTTAATAAATTATCCTCATAGTGTGTGTTTTTTAGACAAACCATAAATATATATATATATATATATATTTATACAGGTTTTGTTAAATTTGGCCCTTTATTTAATTCTTCTTGTGTTCGTACAAGTGTTTTCCCCTTCGGATATAAAATATGCAAAAAACTGTCTAAAGGTTTTGCATAACTGAGTGCCATGATGATTATTTCTCATTTTTATTTTTTATTTGAATCTGAATGTGTGTGTCTCCCATGTATGTGTCAGAAGTTATGGGAATGTTTCCATCTCCAACACAGTCAGCACACAGTGGCTGTGTTCGTAGTTAATATCACTGAGTGTTACCCCACCAATTTTACCATATATATATATATATATATATATATATATATATATATATATATATATATATATATATATATATCTCAAAAGTAAAGTTATGATGTATTCCAGCTGTTGTTTTCTTTTCTTCTCTTTTCTAAAACATAAAATATGAAAATTATATTATCAATTTTTGCAAATTTTCACATAGAACGTGTACACCATTTATTCCAGTATTTCAGAAATTTTTCAGGATTGATTTTTTTTAACAATTTGCACAACCCTTGAGACTTCTGCTACCTTCTTTTTTGCAACTGAGCAAAAATTCTAGCTTTCCTTAAATCATATTGACAGTTAGCTCTTTGTCATTCCCAAAAATCAAGAAACTGATTTTAATCAAAATAGAACTGCTATGTATCAGTGTTTGGTGTAAAAAGAGACAAAAAATTGCAATCAGATTTAACTTCAGTGACTATGAGGTTAGAGACCTCTGTCCTATAGAAAATAACAATAATCAAAATACATCACCATCAAATGGGTTGGGGGACTATTTAACTAAAGAAAGACTGATCTTGATTGAGTGCCTTATATTTATGACTTTAACACATCATTACTACTGATATTTGTGGCAAGTCATACTCAGTCAGTCAATTTGATACATGACTGATGAGGCAGATTTTTTCCTGCAGTAGGTTGCCATTTCTTTCTACAGTAGACCAGTTGACATCCAAAGTTATAGAATACGTTCTATCCTGCTATTTATCCATAGCTGGGAGGAGAAGAAGAGAATTTTCCAAGCGTATTAGCAAGTAATGTATTCGACTGGATTTCAAACTCGGCTCTCTGATTCCTCAATCTGAGCCACTAACCATTACTCCACCATGCCTCCTTATAGTCATACTAGCTAAGCTTAATAAATATTGATAGAAAAAATATTTGTCGAAATATTTGTTTTGATAAAATTAGGCATTAATCAATTGCAGTATTTATAATGGAAAGATATGAATATAACTGTCCCGTAATATTTGTTAAATTTAGTGTATGAAATGTGTATGTAAATGTAACAATTGTAATGGGACAGAGGAAATTTTTATTATAACTTCTGTCCCATAATAACTGTTACATTTTGCGTATGAAATGAGAATGCAAATATACCAACAATAATGGGACAGTGGTGACATGTTTCAATAAATGAAAACCATTTGAAAGTTTCATCTCAAGAATGTTTTAGTGGAAAGATTTTCAGTAAGAAAGAGAATAAATTCCATATTCTTTAATGAGATATTGTCTAAAATATTCCTTAAAAAATTAGAAAAATGAAGATATTTTTAATTTGTTTAATAGAATATGCAAATCACTTGGATAGATCAGCAAAATCGGATTAAAATTTGAAGTCAAAATATAATCATTTAACTGGTTTTGTGAAATTTTGCCTTCCTGCTTAATAAAATTCATTGAATTTTGAAAATAACACCATTTAACAAAAAAAAAACCCAAACCTCTAAACCATATCATTTGATTTCATTCTCATAAAACTGATCTGTTGCAGAGAGAGCAAAGAATTTAAAGATAAATCCCTAAAAAATCCAAATGAAATAATTATGAGATAAATAATCATCTTAAATGACAAAATAATAAAAATTCTTTGAGAAGGTTGGAGAATCAAGAATCAGTTGAAGAATTATTTACATTGTTTACATTTTTTGGACTGTTGCCATATTCATGATGTTTAGGCCATTTTATACTCCAGCGTTCTTAAGTGATTAGAATTTCAAACTGATTCCTTAATTCCATCCACCAGGGTAGATTGTTCAAGTTCTACATGCCATGCTTCTTCCAGATGTCTCAGTTATCTCACTTTCACCTGAAGAAGGCCGGACCATACAACAGACAAAATGTAGTGAATATGGCAATAAAGATGAGGACAACAGTCTGAGCAATATAAATAATGTAAATAATTACAATACCTCATCTCAGAAATATAGACAGATATCAGTTGATGAAATATTTAAAAATGTTCAAATGTAAGTGTTTATTGATTAATATTCGAAAATATAACTGTTCTTATTGATCTGTGAAATAAAATCTTGTCATTTCTCTGCTAAAACATCAAAGATTCAAGAGTAAATGCAAACTGGTTATTATTTTGTTGAGCTTCCTGTCTTTATAATAAATAATTACACAGAATATACGGTACAGCTTCATTAATTCACTCATCTTCTAAAAGAGGTGAAAGAATAGCAATAAGACATTGTACATTGTTACACCTGGCCAATATAGTTAGGAATGCCTTAATTAAATGTTACGGCATTTCGAAAGTAATCACATATTTCACCCCCATAAATTACAAGCAAAGACAGAAGCAAGGCTGAATGATACAAAACCGTTTTTTGAATTAATTTATCATCTCTTCTCTCTTGCAGTCTTTCATTTATAGAGCATTTCAGAGTTTAAAAAGCAGAATATTCATCATGCATTTCAAAAAGATACTACTTATAAAGAAGCATTTAATAACATTATGATACAATTATGAGAACATGGAAGAACCCTCACAGAAGACATTTATTTCTCAGTCAGTCAGTTATGTGCCATGCAGGATATGCACTTAGGCGATCATGTATCTTTTGATACATGACTGACAAGGCAGATTTTTTTCCTGCAATAGGTTGCCATTTCTTTCTGCAGTAGACCAGTTGCCATCAAAAGCTTTAGAACCTGGTCTGTTCTGCTATTTATTCCTAGCTGGGGAAAGAAAAAGAAGATTCATACCTTTCCCAAGGGTATTAGTACATAAGTATATGTAATGGATTCAACTGGAATTTGAACTCGATTCTCCAATTAGCGTAGGATATTCTGTCAGCCAGGTTTTTTTATAGTCTGTCTATATTTCTGAGATGAGGTATTATGTACATTATGGCAAGCCTTGACTACATCAAATTCATGCCTGAAGGATTTATCCAGGTCATTTTGGATCCTTCTCTGGTCTTCTTCATTAGTAATTCTGTTGAAGAAATCCTCGAGTGTCTGGGAGATATGAGCTTGTTGTCGCTGTTTTATCCAACAGTTATACTGGATTCTCTCATGGACAAGGGCATGTCCCGCTTTCTCTGTGACCTGATGAGCTCTCCTTGAATTGACGGGAAGTCTTGGTGCCAAGCCTGAAGGGATGAGTTGTAGGTCTCTGCATCTGTGTAGGAATGTCAGGTGGTTCGATATTCGTGCCAGTTTCTGGTAGAATTTTTCAGTTTGTCTCCATATTTTTGGTATATCGGGTCCGTACCGATCCTTCAGAGTCTGTCTATATTTCTGAGATGAGGTATTATGTCCCTCAAGGGCACATGGCACAGTGGATAAAGGCGTTGGTTAGATCCAGTGACAGGACCCAAAGAGTGTGAGTTCAATACCCGGTTAAGGCAGTGGAGAACTTTCAGAGGGAAATTAACAGAAGATAACTGATAACTGACATCCATCAAACATGGCACTAGAACAGTCTACCCCGGTGAGCGAAATAAAGGGTTCAGTTCGACATTCCAACCACCTGAAGAAGGCCGGAGCATACAATGGCCGAAACGTTGTGATAAATATGGCGACAAAGATGAGGACAATAGTCCGAATAATGTAAATAATGTAGGTTTTTTTTATATAAAAAATCCAAAAATTTCAAACAATAATAAAATAAAAATAAAGAAAACATGGTCTCATGCCTGTTAAATAAATCATTGTATTTACAACCATATGTATATGAATTCAAAAGAGTTAAAAAGTATTAAAAATAGTCTTTAGTTGAGTTAAAGTCTTTGGATAGTTGGTTCACAGAAAAAGCTATGGTTTAGAAAAGACTTTGGTTGTCAGTAAAGATTCACTGACTATCTGAGCTGTTTCTGTTGTGAATGATTTGTTTGAAGTCACCAACACACATTTATTTCAGCACACACTGGGAAGAAAAACTATGTAGTCGCTGTTATGAATAATCAAGAGTGGTCTCACCTTGTTTTGTTACTCTCCTATTTGAGAGAGATATTTCTGTTTACTGGGACTATAAAAGGACCCTATACTCGAACCTTGTATTCTTAGTTGAATAAAGCTTTCTTAAAGCCTACACCTGCATACTTTTGTCATTACAGTCACATCTCCTCTGGTGTTTGAATGGCTTGGAGACAGTTGCATCTCTGCTGCTGAAAAGTGGAATTCTAAAAGGTATTTATTAGAAATTTTTCCCAAAAGTAGATTTGAGAAAAATAGAATTTTAGTTTTTTTCTTATTAGCCAAATAGTTCACATGGTGATGTTAATTTCTAACCAATAGACACTTTGATTTAAATGGCGTGTTTTGTACTGTGGAATCTTTTTGGTATGTTTGTAATATTGTCTGTTATTGGGTAGAAAATAAAGTTTGGGTGTGTTTTAATATGGTATGTATGTGGGTAGTGAATTGTATTGGAAATAGTGTTTCTTTCCTATATGTAGTAAATGAAGCATTATGATAGAAGTATGCAGTTACAAAATAGGTGTTATTCTCCAGCATGACAATTCATGGGCCTAATCTGCAAAAACAGAATCCAAGAAAAAAGTAATATCTTTAGGATATTAGCAGGTTCTTCCTTTAGATTCACCAAATTTAGCATATATGGATTTTCATTTGTTTCCATCCTTAAAAATTCCTTACATATTTTAAGTCTACAATTTGTCCATGCAAAAGGTCTCATCAATTTACTGTTGAAGTAGTTTAATGTAATGTTAATTTCTTTGCTAACAGTTTCTTTTCTCACACTTCTCACTTGTGGAATTCTCTTCTGGTTCAATTGAATTTAAATGCAATGTCAATTGTTATCAACTGTCTTTTTGATTCCTCTTCTTTTATTGTTCTTGCTCTTTAACATTTACTGCCTTACTTGGGATGAAATGATTAAGAAAAATTTTGCAGAACATTCAGAAACAAAGATGTCTTTCAAACTTTTTGGGGGTTGTTTTATGACTGTCATCAGTCTGTTATAGGGTATGAGCTAATCCTAAAAACAGACAGGGTCTTAACTTGAATAAAGTGTTGACTGCATCTTATGTGAAAATGGTCACTTGTGGCTGAATAATGTTGCTTCTAAAGTGTGTGTGATTAATATGATTAATAATGCAATAATTGAAATGATAACAACATCAAGGTACTCCTATAGTGGACAGTGGGTTTACATGTTGTTAAATTAGGAGCACACGTGTAACTCCTGATAGACAAGAGTCCATTACAAGAATATGGAAGATGCAGAGATTGAATCCACCATAAAGGGATGTAAAGAAAACAAGCAAGACTGATATATATATATCTATATCTATATATATATATATATATATATATATATATATATATATATATATAGATATAGATATATCTATATAGATATAGATATAGATATATCTATATAGATATAGATATATCTATATAGATATATATATATCTATATAGATATATATATATATAGATATAGATATATCTATATATATATATATATATATATATATATATATATATATATATATAGATATAGATATATATATATCTATATATATATATATACAAACAAGTATATGTATTAAAGAACAAAATTTACAATGGACAAAGACATCAACATTTGTGTTTGTGCGTGAACATAAAGAGTTTGTTTTTTGATGTTTGTAGGTACATGTATGTGTGTGTGTTTCATGGCATTTTCCCACAAGTGGGCAAAACGCAAATCTCTGCGAGAGATCACATCTTTTAAATGTGTCCGCTGAAATGCAAAGTAAAAAGAGAACAAGGCAAGAAGTCACCCAGTATTTATAGTGTAGGTAGAGTGTCCCCTAGTGAACAATTTGGACAATTAAGGAGGAGTTCACCCTGACAATACCCCCCTTAGGCTGAGAGTTGCAAGAACGAAAACTTTAAATATCTAAGAAGTTATAAACTGAATAGAGAAAATGTCCAAAATGGCTAATGCATGTTGAAAGTGAAGACGTGATTTTTGAAATGTTATCAGATGAAGAAGTCGTGAAAGTACGTGCATAGTCAGGGTGCTGAAATTATATTCGGAGTGAATGCATAGCACTGTCTGAATGAATATGTGTTGATGAAGTGTACACGTGTCTTCAGGGTGAATTGCTGTTAGCTGACGCTGTTATGTTTAAATGTTTGCTTTAATTCCGATGCTCTGTGAAATTCAGTGAGTCAAGATGCATACTCGAGTAGTGTACTGTATAATGCATGTGGATTTATGTTGGAGTGAGAACATGGCAAAGTTGAAAAATTTGCATATTAGTGATAACTAAGTAATATTTAGTGAATATCGTTAGCAAATTTTTATGTGAAAGTTGCATCTCATAGAATGTATTTCAGGACAGTGGGACATACGAAGAATGCGTCACGTAGAATTTAATTCAGGACAGTGAGTTGTCTGACGAATATTTCACACTTAATCTCTTCACCATAGAAAACTTTTGTGCATTAAAGGCATGATAAGCAATGTTGAAATGTTGATAAGCAGTGGTGTGAAATGTTGCCACATGGTGTAGAATATATGTTTCAGAACTTAAGAAAATTTGCTCTTATTGTCGATTGAATATTGTACTTGCAAATTTGGTAAGACCATAAGCATGTCTGCCAGGTGAAATTGGGTCAAATGTCACTGTGAGAAATAAAGGGTCAAGCAAATAGACCAGTGGGGAAAAGGAGTGTTGTATTGTTGCCTGCTGAACCATTCCATTGTAGTAGTCATTCTAGTGGTGATTAAGGCTTAACTGGTTTCCTATGTGTTGTAGAAAAATTCTATTTGCCATGCTGGAGAAATGTGTTTTGTATAGACATGCTGTAGTGAATTAAAATTTTGTGATTTTGCACTTTCATATGATCTAATCACAAATTTTGTTGCTGTATAAATGTTTTTTTGGTTAATAGTGTCCGGCATGCATAGTAGGATAGGAAAAAGAATTTTTTCAAAGTGTTTTTTTTTACTGGCTCTCATTTGGAAAGTGTGTGTGAATGTGAGTTTTTACATATATATAGTCTTGTGTTTCTGTTATCAGGAGTAAAAAAAATATTACGTCAGAGGGTCACCAATCTATGTAGCAGATCCTGGGTTTATGTGTTGTTAAATTAGGAACACGTGTGTAACTCCTGATAGAAGAGAGTCCACTAGAAGAATATGGTGGACTCAGAGATTGAATCCACCATAAAGAAATGTACAGAAAACAAACAAGACTGATATATATATATATATATATATATATATATATATATATATATATATATATATACATACATTAAAAACGACAGACAAAAAGGTACTACAGTTGAGCTTTTTATTTAATTTTTTTTGTGTTCTGACAAGTTTCTTTTTCTGGACAAAGAGTGTGTAAGAACTGTCCGAATATTCTGTGTTTCCGAGCTTTTCGGCTATACCTTTAGCCATTATCAAGGATGGTTCAATTATCAGCTTAGTATTCGGAAACTAAAACATCACTACCACACACTGAACATACATAGAACACACTCTACTAAGCTGATAATTGAACCATCCTTGATAATGGCTAAAGGTATAGCTGAAAGCGCTCGGAAACACAGAACATTCGGACAGTTCTTACACACTCTTTATCCAGAAAAGAAAGCTCTTGTCAGAACACAAGAAAAATTAAATAAAAAGCTCAACTGTAGTACCTTGTCTGTCGTTTTTAATGAAACATGCATAAAGGAAGGATTGCTGCCTAAATATACAAATATACACACACATATATATATATATATATATATATATATACACAAACAAATATATGTATTAAACAAAAAAATATACAATGGAAAAAGACATCAACATTTGTGTTTGTGTGCAAACACAAAGATTTTTATTTTGATGAATGTTCGTATGTACGTGTATATGTGTGTGTGTGTTTCATGGCATTTTCCTACAAGTTGGCAAGACACAAATCTCTGTGAGAGATCACATCTTTTGAATGTATCCACTGAAATGCAAAGTAAAAAGAGAATGAGGCAAGAAATCACCCAGTATTTATAGTGTAGGGAGAGCGTCCCCTAGTGAACAATTAGGAAATTAAAGTGGAGTTCATTCTGCCACTCCACATAACTTAATAGAATTAAATTTATTAAGAATTCATACAAATGGATGCTGACTTAATTGGATTCAGCATGGATTTAAATTACATGCATGACTGCATGGTGGTTCAATTCACCATGTTTTAGGAAGAGGCTAAAAAAAAAAAACCTTTCTGATGCGTTAAGATTAGGAATCTGCTAAGGGACATAACTCATATTGGGTTTGGAGTTATCCATCATTTAATTATATATTTTCTTTTTCTATTTTAGAATTGACCCTAACAGGGGGAAAAGCCCAGATTTCTTTAAATGTAGAATTAAATATTTGCCTTCCTAGTGAACAGGAGTTATAAAAATGAAGGTGATTACATTTTTGATGAATAATATTTAAAGAAATTTAATTTATATTTGTTTTTATATCATTTCAGATAAAATGTAATTTCTTTCTGCACTCTAATATTTACTTAATTATTCAATTTGATGATCAAAGAATCTATAACTACATCTAACTCACAAGTTCATTCAGAACTTATCCAACCATATCTTGTGAACTTGTGTCATAATCGTTTGGTTTGTTTAGTTTTACAACATATCAACCTCAATGAGTTATTTAATAATGACAACATTTTTAGTGTTGGTAATATTTTTTTTCAAAAATCTATTTCTAGTAATATTTTTTTCTTCAAAAATCTATTTGTGTTAATAATTTTCCTTCAAATATGTATATCTGGTAATATTTTTTTTCAGAAACATGGATAGCTGGTAATATTTTTTTTAAAAAAATGTATAGCTGGTCATATTTATTTTTAAAAAACAAACTGTATTGCTGGTAATATTTTTTTTTCCAAAAATATATAGCTTGTAATATTTTCTTTTCAAAAATTTATTCCTGGTAATAATCTTTTTACAAATATATAATATGTAAAAATAGGTTCTAATAAACCTATTTTTACATGTTTTGACCCTGGTTTGGTGGGGGTAACTATTTACCCATAGCTGGCACCCCAACAGCTGCTACCACCCAGTGTCAGGGTGGACCTTGGAACATCAGCAATTAAGAGGTGGTTCCACGCTCCTCAAAACCTCCTGATCAGAGGCCTTGCTGTTGGATATAGTATATCGTCTTATCAAGGATGCGGATGTAGTTTATCATCATATCCAGGATGTTGGTGTCATAACGTGTGTTTGAGTGCAAAGGAAAGGAACAAACAAGGATTAAATTTTCAACTGTGTGTTTCATCAAAATTCAGAATATATACATAGTTGTTTGAAAGGTAGTAAAATTGTTCATGTGTGGTTCTTCAGGTGTTGTTGTTAAAGAAAACAATTAGATGTAATGGTGTTGTGAGTAGAGCTGGTAGTTAGCTGGTAGAGCGACGTGCTCCCCCTCCTTGAAGGGGGTGTACGCGGTTTATTTATCATCTCTCAGTTGCATTTCTGTCCTTGGACAGAGTGCGCTCAGGGGCTTCTCTGTCTAAGGACGGAGGGGCAACTGAGAAAATAATACTGAAGAGGTGCCCAGCCCTAGGGAACAGCTGCCCGAGGCCGCGCCCTCCCATTGCACCAGAGGGAGGGATCGGTGCTCGCACCAAGGCCAGTGCAACCGATGGTTGCGGGGGCTGAGGGGAATTTTTGTCCCTGCCCGGGTGTACGCGCTTGGGTCCCCACATTAATCTGACCTTGTGTCACATCTCATTCTCGTGGGGGAATGAGTAAATACCAGAGCTGGTAGTTAAACAATTCCTTGGGTTGGCTGGTTAAAGTCACATTTGAGATCAAAGGATAGATCTTGAGCAGATTATCAATTGGTCGGCTTTGACGTACACCCTTCTTCATTGTTAACGGCAAAAAAATTTTTACGGCATTTTTTTCTATTTGTAAATTTAAAGATTTTTGCGGGTGTTCAGATTAGAACAGTTAAATGTATTAGAATCCCTTATAGTATATAGGATTATTTTTACATCAAGTATAAGTATGTATATTAGGTTGCATTTTTTATTTCATTTTTTTTTTTATATTATTTAAGTAAAATTTATGGCAATGACATCAAAAATAGTTACTTGCCATAAATTTTACTGTACTCAGAAATAAAAGAAATATGTAATCAACATGGCGATTATCTCTCATCCTTCAATAATGACACCAAAAAGCTTATCCACAAATATGAAAGGATCGTATTGAAAATAAGTAAACAGAACATGTCTAAATTATTCAACAAAACATGTCTCAATGACAACATGCTGCTACCAAAATATATGCATATATATATATATATATATATATATATATATATATATATATATATGTCAAATGATTCTTCCTTTATAAAAAAAATAAAAGGATTTGTGTTTTTAGTGTTTTTAATTTCATTCTTTTAATTCTTTTTGTTCCAAATGTTTGTATTTGCCATTTCATCTCTTCATAATTTTTACCTTTGTGTGATAAGTATTTAAATTGATCTTGAGAAAGAGGTTGAAATCCATAACAATCTGTCATATACACATATTGCCAAAGTTAATGCCAATCATTTCTATTAATTTTCTCATTTTCCAGCAATGTTTTTTCAGTATTCATTGCCATCAGATGTATTTTCAATTCTTTACTTGAGAACTCTGAGAAGATTTCACTTAAAATTGACCCACTTCTCCTTCAGTCAAAGTCAAAGTTTTTTTGGTGGCCTGATCCTAAATGGCCCACCTTGTGTAGTCTAGCATGTTCAGGTTTTTTTTTTGTTTTTTTAAGTGTTTCACCCCAAGCAAGGCGAGAAGCCACGAGGATGCAAGGGGTTACAGAAAGTTTAGAGCAAGATCAGATAGGAGTGATAGAAGAAAGGATGAGGGTAGTGGATAGATCAAGGCAACTGGAGATGTCGATTGACATTACACTTGAATAGCTGGAGATTATAGCTCTCAGGGAAACTGGAATAGGGAAGGGAGTTCCACAGGTGAGAGGTGTGAGACATGAAGCTATTGGAGTAGAAGAGTCGGCTACATTTAGGAGTTTCGACAGTGAAGAGGTGAGAGCAGGATGCCAGCCTCGTAGGGCGTTTGAACTCATGAAGTCTCAGAGCAATTGCCATGAAAGTATTTGTAAAACAGACAGAGAGAGGCGACGGCCCGTCTGTGAGAGAGTGATTGTAGACAAGATGCCAGAGCAGGGCCTATTATATTGCATATCCGTCTCTGGAGCCTATCAAGAACCCCGAGGCAAACAGAAGGGGCTCCAGACCATATATGGCAGCAATACTACATGCAAGGGCGATTTGTTGTTTTGTAGATCTGGAGGATCGATTCCGGGGAGAAAAATTTCCTGGCGCGACTGGAGGAAGGTCAGATATCCCCTGACAAGTAATCTACAAATGTAGCTTTGCAGAATTTCTACTCTTTCTTGACTGTGGGGCTTGGATCACAATTCTAGCTTTTCATATTAGCTGCTTTTCTATGTACTCGGTATTAAGCTATGGAAAAAATATCATTGTTCAGGCTAATGAAGTAAGCATCAACGTAAGATTTTGTACAAGCTTGTAAAAGAATGGGAACATTTTATTCCTATTGGAGATCATACAACTCAGGACAAACGCCTGGACTTGATGTTTGGTCCTGAAGAACTGCTGATTCTGTGAGGTATGCCTGAGTAAATATAAATTTATTCCATTTTGTTCTGTTTTAAGAAAATTGTAATTTTTGTTTTTTACAGTGATGTTCACCCTGTACACAAGGTAGAGAGTTACAGAGTAAGAAACACAGTTTATTTAGATATATAGGGGAGATAACTCTAGAACAGGTTAAGATTGTAGTGATTGATAAAAACATCCTCTTTGGGGTTGGTTTCACAGAGCAGCGCTTTGCTGGAAGAAGCTGCTCAAGTAGAACTTCTCACCAATGGAATATGAAAGGAATTAGGGCGGTTCCCTACAATGTAAGTGACATGGTGGCTCCTGGCCATGATGTTTAGAACTGAAAGAACCACAGAATGCTGTTCATTCAAGCACTTTCTATGGAAAGAGCAACAGAACATTGAGAGGCTAGAGATGTTTCATCTGTGAGAGAGGGGTTGTAGGGTGTAAAATAATTTGTCCTCACAAGGATGTGAAGGAACTTTTGGACTCTATTGAAAGATAGAAGAGCAAGAGTCAGGTGCTAACTTGAGCAGTAGAGAGAACTGAACATTTTTTTTTTCATCTATGAATTCCACTTGAGGTCTGGGGTGAGTTTAAGGCACAATAGTCACTCAAGGAATGGGGCCTGCCCAAGGGGATATTCAAACATCGAGAGTGGTTTAGTTTTACCCCCACTGAAATGTTAGATCTAGATCGAATGAGACATCAGCAGGAGAAGACTTAGGTTAAAGGTATTGACAAATATATGTTGTTTAAAATAAATATTATACTTAGCTTCATCTTAATTTCAATTGCTTTTCATAGCAATGGCCAAGGCAGTCATTAATAGTCATTAATAAAAAAAAAAATTAGAAATAAACAAGAAATGTTCAGTGAAACTTGAATTCACATTATTTTTACCTAAGAAAGACTATTTTACCATAATCATATTCTTCTCCTATGTGCTATGTCTATTCAAAATATAGGCGATCATGGCTCTCCCAAACTTCCTATCCTTGGTCTACCATGTGTTTACAAAGCTTGTTAGGTAAGTTATTCATTGTTTCCTGTTTACTTTCCGTATCTTGTGAGAGTTAAATCCACCAATTCCCTCTTTCCTGTGTATGTGTCCTAGAAATTTTGACTCTTTCTTTCCAAATCCAATTGTATTCTTTTTGTTTCCATTGACTTTAAAACTTCCTCATTGCTCAAATTTGCCATGCATGTTGTTCTGAGAATTTTTTATAGACCTGAATTTCTGTTGCCTCAAGTCACCTCTTCATCTGCGAGGAAATTGTCCAGAATTCACTGCCATATATGAGGATTGCAATTACATAGCAGTTCAGCACTTGTTTCTTTGTCTCTAACAACATTTTTCTGTTTTTGTAATTTATTTAGCTTTTGAAAGGATTCTCTCATTCTTCCAATTTACTTTTGGATTTTGGTGTTAGATAGATGTTCTAATTGATTGAGCTCTGAGGTATTAGCAGTTGGCCAAGAATAAAGTTGAATCTTATAATAAAATTATTTTTTTTTAACTGTTTGGTGCCTCCATGTCTGATATTATTGTTTTAGGTACAGACTCTAATAGTAATTCTTAAGTTCAGTGATTGTCCTTGAAAGTCATTAGTGGAATGAATAAAAAAATATTGGTTGAATAAAAAGTCACTACCATTCATGAAGATGGCTAGCTATTCATTTGTAAGTGAATGATTAAGATCAAAGACAGAGGATTAACAAATGGCTATTTTCAATTTGGTTACATAGGCATCAAAATCAATATGATAATTTGTGCATCTTCAGGTCTAACATAATTTTCAAATTTTTCATATACCAGAAATAAATTTTATAAACATTACCTCTAAACCATCTTCCTGGTTTAAGTCTTCTGAGTTTAGATCTGTTATTGATTCCTTAGCTTTTCCAAGAAATATGAGTAGGACAATAGAAGACATTTTTCACTTTTCCAATGAAGGAACTATTTCCCAATGTATGATTTGTTGCTTCCATGTTGAATACTTTTCTGGTTCTAATAATATATCTGGCAAACATGATGATGCTACTAGTTTGTTAATTTTAATTCTCTATTAATCTTCAGTTTTTGATCCCATTCACTTGCCCACAGTAACAATATTATACTGAATTTATTTTGGATTAAGCTGTAGGGATATAAATGGCAATTGTCTCCCTTTTGTTGAGATAGTCTCAAGGGTCATGTGATGGCCAAGTGAATGATGTTAGGAGATAAAGTGAGAAAGGGAAGCTGTGATGTAAAGCCTGCAGAAGAAGGACGTCCATAGCCCACAGTTGTAAGTCTTACAGGAAAGACCACATAGCCTCACCAGGTCTATAGAGAAACTTCTGTAACTCCAGTTTTCCCTTTGGGAAATATTACAAGTAAGGTTTCTCTTTTTCCACATCATTTGTTGTTGTATATATATTATAATTTCTGTGTGTGAGTGTTATGGGACCTTACCCATAATAACATAATGGACTATTCCATACGTAATAAATACTGCGCCTCAAGAGGAAGCAGAGAGTTCAGTCCGAAGTCGGGCAACCGGCTGACCAGCTGAACTCAGGCAGGGAGGAACCCGAACGAGCCTACGTCGAAGGGCGGAGTCTCTTTTGGGGAGGTAAACCGACCCTGAACCCATGTATACAGGTTGAAAGGGCATATTTTTGGCCGAGCCCATGGGCTCGGAGATCCCACGTTGAATCGGCCTTGTGTCACATGATGCCCTCGTGGGGGGGGGGGTGACTAAATACCGTTCAGTCTGAAGTCTGGAGTGAAGTCTGTCTGTCAGTCAGTTGAGTCAGAGGCAGTCCAAAACAGAGTCGCGTTCAGACAATTACTGCAAGACATTGGAATAGTGATACTGGTCGAGACTACATTGTTCTCTCTACTAAACCTGATTGTTCGTACTAACACTTTCTACTTCTCTGTATATATTCCTGTTTGTAATATATCTGTGTTATTCCATATCCATATTCGAGTTCTTCTTCATTGGTTCTACCTTGGACTATCACCGTGGTACAAGGAACCGGACCATAACAGTGGGATATGTGTATATGTTTATATATATAATTTTGTGTACAATGTGGCATTATAAAACTCTCTTTGAGAATGAAGCATGTTTGTCATTCTTTTTCCATTTAGCTAATTTGTTCCATCCATGAAATACAGTGTTATTATATTACAGATATAATAATGCACATAATGGGAGAAATTCAAATAGGAGAATAAATCTTTCTATCGTAGATCTCTCTTGTTACAGTGGTGACCACAACACTATTTAATTTACCTGACATGTGATATTATCACCGATTAAAGCATTGTCAGCTATTATTCATTTTTAACTAGCATTTCTTTTATCTTATTTTTAATTTTCAGTACTTACTAATGACTAATGACTGTGAAGTGATAATTTGCATTGTGACATTGAAAAGCAACTGAAATGAAAATGAAAGATAGATTCATGATAATGTATGGCAAAGCTTCATCTAATAAAATTTCAAGTAAAGTGTTTTTTTTCTTTATTAGGATACAAACCTATTGATTTCGTTATGAATATATATGTGTCCATCTATATCAATTGTAAATCTAATCAAATTTGGAATCTCACATAAAAAGTTGACTTTCATAATGTCTAAAGTGTAAATGTTTTTCAGGTTTCTCTTCCGGAATATAATTCGCTTTTATATCTGTGGATTTCAACAGGTTACTGGTAATCACAGCACATTATTTTTTATATTGGTCCAATTTATCTTTTTCTTTCATTTTATACTTATTTATGTTTTTCTGTTTCTATGCAAGGAAAAGAAAACTCTTTCATACAATGTGCCCATTACCAGGAGAGAATTTATTCGAATCATTGATATTTTAGTTGTTCATATCAAAAGCTTTGTTTTATTGTATTCAGGATAACACTTTTGAAATTTTCAGACAATAATATTCCCAAAAGATAAAGACTAGATAACTTGCTAAACAAATATTTGGTGGCCATAATTTGAAATTGTATGAAAAATATGAATAAAAAGACAGTTTTGACAAAGCACATTGGAAAGGCTAACATGGAGTTGAAACAAGAAAACTTACAGCTTGCATTCTTTACTATGCTATTTTCCTCGCTATTCTATTCCTGGGTATGATGGTAAACTACATCTGGCAGCAAGGTCTCTGATTGGGAGATTGGAGGTTTTGAGGAGTGTGGAATCACTGATCCTGGGGTGGTAGCACCTGTTAGGGCTCCATTTTTGGGAAAATAGAGAACCCCCAAACATCATGAAAGTATGAAAATACATTTTTATAGTAAAAATACCTGCAATACATTTTCTATATAGTAAAATGACCAACAATACCTATTTATAGTAAAATGATTAGAGAGGAGTAGCAGAACCTTTGGAACTCTTTTCCAAACAATAAACTGTTCAAAATTATGCCAACTATAGGAGGCTGGCATCAGAAACACCAAACTAGAAGAGAAGTGATTATGTCCAGGCTCCATGTTGGACATAATACCATAACCCATTCGTATATCATAAAAAAGGAAAGATCCTCTGGTATGTGTAGCATGCCAAGAGCCTTTTATCATAAAACACATACTGACAAACTGCAGTAATTTTAATTCAATCAGCTTAAAATACTACCAAACAACAAATCTTAAAAGAACTTAATCAAAATACTGATTCCTTTTACATATTCCAATTTCTAAAAGAAATTAAACTGATCTCAAAAATATAATTAAAAAGAAAAAATATAAATGTTATATTCCGTTCTAATAGGAATATATACTTGAAAAACATGGTGGATAAAACAAGTAAAGGTTTATTGTAAAAAACAAAACAAAAAACAGTACAATAAGAATAAAGGTAACAGTTATGAACATGGTCATTGCAAGTCAATCCAGTAGTGAGCGCTACTATTGGAAGGTCAGTAGTTCTCGTGTAAGTCTGAGTTGTACTCAACAGATCCCAGCTAATAATATTTACCAACCTCTCCACAGCTGAATTTAATGTGAGGCAATCCAAAAATTCCCCGTAAACCCTGCATAAACAGATTCGGGTCTGTCTACCTCCCCAGGTGAGACTCTGCCCTTCAGCATAGCTTCGTCTGGATTCTTCTCTGCTTAAAGGTAGAGAGTTCGACAACAACTAAGTGCTGAGTAACAGATCCCAGCTAGTCTTTGTTGACTTAAGCTACTGATAGGTAGTTATTACCTATAGTGTAGTCACTCATGGGGGTGACAGGTTATTCCATTACATTAATAAACATTACTAACAGTAGTCTTATGATGTAAAATAATTTTTCTGACTGTTTAAATACAAGATTTTATTTAGAAATGTATTAAATTTCAGCATTAAATGACCCATAAGTTGATATGCTGTAAAACAAATCAAACCTCTGTATTCTAAATGTAAATAGAAAATACCAATCAGACATGTTTTTTCCATGAACTGCCATTTTGTAGAAGAGTTTCCCATGTGGATGCTTCCCTGAACACTATTCTTCAAGTCAAGAGTCAATCATTATCTGTCCTCTTTATCCTTGCATTCTTTATTTCCTTATACCTAATCTTATATTCATATCATATACTTTATTCATCATAACCAATTTTAACAGTTTGCTTCTACCTTGAGTTGCTATCGAGCCTTTCATTGGGTGATATTTAGTAAAAAACAGCAATATCTTTCAATAGATACAAATTCCAGCTTTTCTCTAGCATTATTTCCTTAAGCAAAACTTCTGTCTGCAATAAGTGTCCTTTTAAATGTAATATGTTTCCTAGAAATGACTTTTCTTGTACACTGTCTCCCGAAGTGTAAAGACTATTTTATCATAAAATGACAGCTAGAACTAAATCAGTCGACACAGATATAAAAAATAAATTCCTTCAGGCAAAGGATATTTCAAGAAATACAGATTTAAAAAAAAAAATACCATCTTTCCTTTCAATATCAGAGTAATATTTCACTTGCCAAAATTCATCATTTACCATTTTTTCTTATAAGGAAATAATCATTTTCACTTGACACTGCAGATATTTCTTTATACTTGCATATGAATATTTGCAGCTGAACCTCTCGGCTTATTTTAATTTCTTGTATTAAAACTAGGTCTGAGAAATTCTGTCTTCAGAATCAGTTAGTGAGCTGTTTCCCACAGAAATTTATTTAATAGTTTTAGATACCATATTTCCCAACGTCTAATACATGTGGGCAAATGAACTTTTAGTTTGGCAAGGAATCATTATGAAAAGTAAACTTGGGTGCATTTGTTTTGTCATATTTTAACATTATTTTGATTTGTGATTATAATTGAGTCATTTGGGGTATTTTTTTTATTTCATTCTGGGGCCCAAGAAATGACATCACACATTATGAAATGGACAAAGTCTGACAATTATTTTAAGACATTTTTTATGTTTATACATTCTTTTTTATAGATAATGTTTTGTAATTTGTGATGTCATTTGTTTACATTTGGATACGCATCAAGTAGATATGAATGTACATGAGAAAATCATGGAAAATTGTAGTTTAAAAACAGTAAAATTGACCTTGCTAATCAAAATGCTCTTCTGTAGCGAAATAGGTAAAAGCACGTCAGGCTGTATGACGGTTCTGTATAGGATACGGTTCCATTTCCTGCCGGAGGACACATTTTCTATGACAATTTCTCGAACATTAAGGCTGGTAAATGCTGTTAATGTTGTTTATTATGAACAGAGTATTTACTTAAATATTTGTATCTATTAAAAAAAAATGAATGCATGAACATAAAAATGTCTTTAAATATATGGTTTAGTGTGTTGGCTGCTTCACACATTAAAGTAAGTTTTCTTATGAGAATATTTTACAATACATAAATTAATGGTGGTGAAAAACGGTACATGCACAAAATAACAGGCCAATTGATTTGCAATGCAAAATAATATTTATTAAACAAAATTAAAAAAAAGGAAAGTTTAAGACAAGTGTTTCTTTTTCTAGAAGTAAATTGCATACACATGGTAACTGCTCCGAGGAGCTGCTTTCGTTAGTTCCCAGACTTCATGAATTTAAGTGTTTTTACTAGGCTGGCATCTAAATTGTAGCTGTCTCTTCTATGCCAATAGCTCCACGTCTCGCACCTCTCGGCTGTGAACTCCCTCCCGTCTTCCTGTTTCCCTGATAGTTATAATCTCCAACTATTCAAATGTAATGTCAATCAATGTCTCCAGATGCCTTGATCTATCCCCTATCCTTCTCTTCATCCTTTCCCCTATCACTCCTATTTGCTCTCACTCCAACTCTCTGTGACTCCTTGCATGCTAGTAGCTTCCCACCTTGCTTGGGGTGAAACGCTTAAAAAAAAAAAATATTTGAATATGACTTACCGCGTTGGTATGTTTTGGTATGAAGTGTTCACAGCCCTTTTTGCTTTAGTGTAAAATGTTCATGTCATATAGTTTGAAAGAAAAAAATAATCTGGAAGTCAGAGCTGCTTATGGCTTCACTTGTTTTTATACCTCAGAGCTTCTGCTGATACTACGTTTAGTAAGGCACTACTATTGCTTTTATCAAATATATGTTTTCTAATTTCTGTCTTTTGGATTTATTTAGAAATAAAAATGTAAAAATTGCAAAATAAAACCTACCAGTCCTTTTTCAGTTATTCAAGACTTAGTTGCCCTTGAAAAATTTCTAGCATTTCTAACATATTTCTTGGATATCTCTTTAAAACATGTATAAGGCAATGCAATGTTTATATTTTCACTGTTTTCTCACTTCTGATCAGAGCAGCATCACATTATAAGTTAATGGAACATTTTGATTTCAACCCAGCTTTTCCCTTATATCAGACCGCATGGCTTCACTATGTTAACTCCTGGCATCTTAATAATTTACATGCAAAATTGGACAATTGATTCAGTTATGATATGACAAATGTTTGTTAATTAATATTTGCCTTATTGAACATTGCCATAATCCATCAACTTAAGTCCAGAAGGACTGTACTACATGATATGTGCATTGTTAAACAAAATGCACACTTGCAATTTTGATGTTATTTAGTATGGAACCTTTTTTTTACTTTTTACTCTACCAGGAACCTGAATATTTTACTTCAATAGAAACTGTTAGAAAAAGGTTTTACCAGCATTGGTTGCTTAATAGAATTTTTATTGCAAAAACATGACTTGCAGAATAAAATCTGATATTATATATATATATATATATATATATATATATATATATATATATTGTTATTTTAGTATAAGATATTATAACAAAAACATGTTGAAATCACTACACAATAGCTTTCTTGTTTCAGCACTACATTGTACCTCTTCAGGCAATGGTAAGGGGTTGGTAATTAGATTATATATTAAAATATATATGCATTAAAATATTTTATATATTAAAATATATTAGATATTAATATATATATTCATATATATATATATATATATATATATATATATATATATATATATATATTATAGATATTATATTCAAACATGTCAATAAATGCTACATAAACGCACTCATGTTTCGATGCTTATCAACACATCTCATCAGGCATTATGTGTTGATGCACAACAAAAGATGAGTGCATTTGTGTAGCGTTTATCTATATGTTTGAATGTAATATCCTATAATAAAGTATAAACAGTGCATTTGATGAAACAGAGCTTTTGGCTTTTGTTTTTGAAACATGAGAACTCTTATGTAGTGAAGGGATCATATTTTTAAAAAAAATAATGATATATATATATATATATATATATATATATATATATATATATATATATACCCAAGTATATGATTGGTATATATGGAATGAATTCCAATAACCGAAAAATACTATTCTTAAAAGAGTGCTCAATACAAAGTAGAGCAGATATAATTATTTATTTAAAAAAAAATTTATAACATAAATATGTTATAAAATCACTACAAAAATAGCTATTTTGTTTCGACACCCTCGGTGTCTTATCAAGTGATGATGTTGAATGTAAAATAAATAGTTTTAAAAGTTTCGAATTAATTAACAATCCTTAATACTACCCATATTTTAAACATCTGAATAGCTATTATAACATGACTTCCTTGTCAAGCTTTTAGAATTTTCCTATACTTGTATTTTGATTGGTCCATCTAGCTTTTGTAACAACGGTTTCCCCTTGTGAAGGATTGTTAATTAATTCAAAACTTTTAAAACCATTTATTTTACATTCAACATCATCACTTGATAAGACACCGAAGGTGTTGAAACAAAATGGCTATTTTTGTAGTGATTTTATAACGTATTTATGTTATAAATTTTTTTTTAAATAAATAATTATATATATATATATATATATATATATATATATATATATATATATATATATATATTTGTGTATTTATGCAGCAAAAGTCACATGAACATTCTTTTGGACAAATACTATGGATTCCGTTTTTCCAGTTTCACTGTCAATGTGTTAATGGACATCACTGAATTTGTTTATCAAGCTTTAGATAAGACAGCAAAGGCTGTGGCTCTAGATATCTCAAAGGTGTCCAACAGGGTTAGGCATGTGGGCCTTCTCCACAAGATCAAGGGTTACTGTGTTTCTGGAAGAATATTTGGTTTAATCCATTTGTCCCGAACTAATTCTCTAAAGTTGAATGGACTTGCTTCTAGTTCATGTCATATTAATGCAGCAGTTCTCCAGGACTCTATCCACAGACCTATGCTCTTTCTGATTTTCATCAATGAACTTCATCAATTCCCAACTGGGCATCTTTATGGATGACACAACTATTTAATCCTGTCTTAATAGCAAGTTAAATTTGAGAAAGTTAAATAAGCAACTACTCTTGAACACTACATCAATCAGTGGTTGAAGGGAGCAAGAAATGCTTTATAAATTTTAACACAGCCAAAATAAAACTCCTTTCATTTAATCCTTACAGAGAACCTTTTCTGCCTGCCATCAGCATGGCTGATGCTAACCTCCATAAGAGTAATACTTTGTGCCTTCTTCAGCACGTGTTTTATACTGACATGAAATGGAGGCATTATATTGCAAGGAAAGTTGGTTCACTCTGTAGTACCAGACAATTTTATCTTATTAGATTCTTTCCTGCACATTTATAAATCTACTATTGATCCATGCATTGAAGATCGATGCATATCTTGTCTGGTGCTCCTATTATTTATCTTAATATTCTTAAGAAAATTTAAAAAAAGGGTGCATAATATAATTGATCCTAACCTGGCATCTTGAGTTCAGTCACTTTCTCACCAATGTAATGTTGCCTGCCGCTGACTTTTCTACAAATATTTTCATGGCAGTTGTTCTGATGAGCTGTTCTTCTTACCGCCTACAC
Organism: Acanthosepion pharaonis; assembly: GCA_903632075.3. Lineage (NCBI taxonomy): Eukaryota > Metazoa > Mollusca > Cephalopoda > Sepiida > Sepiidae > Acanthosepion > Acanthosepion pharaonis. Next base: position 3,140,442 of record CAHIKZ030000669.1, on the reverse strand, counting down.
TGCATGAAATTAAGTGTGGGACTAGATTGGCATCAAAGTCTGACAATTTACTGTTGAACTAGCAAGATGACAATCAGTTTTATTCTAAAAGATTCTTGTCTTACATTTGTTGCCTGTGGAACTGCCTTCCAATTTCTGGCATCCCTGTTACCTACAATAGTCAAAAATTTAAATGCATCATAAATTACCATCTTCTGTCTTCTTGAATCCTATTCCTTTTGTACTTTTTCCTACTTCTCCTCAGTAAAGTCTTCCCATTTTCTTTCACTCCTTATAATCCCCTGCATGCTAGTGGCATTATTACCTTACTTAGGGTAAAATGATTGAATATATATATATATATATATATAGGAGGCACAGTGGAGTAATGGATAGTGGCTTGGATTGAGGAATCACAGAGCCGAATTCGAATTCCAGTCAAATCCATTACATTCAATTACGTGCTAATACCCTTGGGAAAGGTATGAATCCTCTTCTTCTCCCTACAGCTATGGGTATAGCAGGACAGACTGGGTTCTATAGCCTTGGATGGCAACTGGTCTAGGAGAAGGACAACTCTGAATTCAAAACCTGTGGATGGTCATGCACGAAGCCTTGACCACTATAATCAAATCTCATGTGCCAGTGTTGGGCTGTCGGTTTCCTGGAAACTGATCTGCTTGACCCTCATACATCGAATCTCGACTGGAGAGTCGATTATATATATATATATATATATATATATATATATATATATATATATATATGTATGTATATATCTATGACTTTGAAAATGACAGAATGCTTTCTTTTAAAGAGATCATTTTCATCTAACACTTCTTCAGAAATATTTGTTAGAACAACAACAAAATATTATCTCCTGTTAATTCCCCTTTCCAAGTTCTCCACCTCTTTAACCAAGGACACATGACACGTTGGATAAAGGCGTTAGTTAGATCCAGTGACAGGACCCAAAGAGTGTGAGTTCAATACCTGGTTAACAGGAGATAACTGATAATTGACATCCGTTAGACATGGCGTGTGGAACTAGAACAGTCTACCTCAGTGAATGCAATAAAGGTTTCAGGTCGACATTCCAACCACCTGAAGAAGGCCAGAGGGTACAACAACTGAAATGTTGCAATAAATATGGTGACAAAGATGAGGACAATAGTCCGAATAATGTAAATAGGTAATATTAATATACATACATACATATTTATTGGTGTAATTTCTGTGACTTCATCAAGACTTCATCATACTAAATTTGTTATGTTGGTATGACTACTCAAGCGCTTGTAAAAGAGGTGCTGGGAATTTTAGAATTTTTTGATGTTTGAATTATTTTTTATATCTAGCCGAATTCATAAAGAGTCATTTTCTTTTTCTTTCCATCACTTTTGTAAGTAGATATTCCACATTTTGATATTAGAAGATCTGCCAGGAATGGTTAAATGTTGTAAGAGACACGGCACAAATTTACTGTAGATGATGTTGCTCTTACAACATTTTACCATTCCTGCCAGATCTTTTATTATCACTTGTGGGATACCTACTAACAAAAGTGATGGAAAAAAAAGAAAAAAGTCTAAATGAATTTGGCTAGGTTAAAAAAAAAAAATAAATAAAAAAATTCCCAGCAACCCTCATTCATGCATGTGTGTAGTCGTACCAACATAACAAATTAAGTTTGATGAATGACGAAATATGCCACAAGTAAACTTTTTCCTTTTTTCAGGACATAAATTATATAAAAATTGTACGAATGTTTTCCAAGTGTTTCTGACTATATTTTTAGCCATTATCAAGGATGAATTTTATTTTACTTTTAGCTGAATATATTGTTTTATGTATGTATCTAGAGTTATAAGAATGTTTTTTTCAAACACGGTCAGTACAATGTGGCCATGTTCATAGATGATATTATTGAGTGTTGTCTTTTTCTTTCTTATTAATAATACTTGTATTATTTTTAGCCTTTTCGTACATGTGAATGATGCTATTTGTATTATCAATGACTATGTTACCGATAGAGTTTAGTAGGTCACCATGTATATTTAAATGAGACCTAATTGAGCTATGGTCAGAAAGTTGTAACGTGAGTCTTCTTGTAGTATATTCAATATAATTATTTACAAATTTTGATTGCTCAGGAACACAGCTCCTTAAGGGACATGTAAATTCATAAATATTATTTGTTCCCTGTCATTTGAATCTTGCAGGTGAATTATTATTTTCGATGATGAGATTATCAATTTTAAATTTTTTATCATAAGTAATTAATTTTCTTGTTTTTATTGACTGAAGTTGTGTATTTCTTTATGATGTTTCTAAGTAGAGATTCATCTTACTTCCAGTTGCTACACATTTGATCTTTGCAGAAAATGTTAATGTTATTGTTTTTTAACAAACTTTATTTGTAACATACTTTTGGAATTGAGGGATCATGAAAGCGTTGAATCTTTCAGCAATTCAGTCAACACAAATTTACTTGTGGTCAGAAAGAAACTGATACCATATAGAGTTAGTTGTAAGCTTTTAACTGAAAGTTTAGGATTCTTTCGAAATATTTTAATGAGAAGATAAAATTTTGAGAACCAGAAATGTTTTGGAAGGAAGTTAACTGTGGAAGCATTAAAGTTTGTTGATAAAATTTGGACATCATCAAACAGAAAAAAAATGGAAAAAAATACTTAGTGCTTTGCACCAAAGATCAGTTTGAAACAAGAAAGATTTATTGTATTAGTTATTTCACTATAAATTCCTCTTCTTTATTATTAGTTATTACAATATCTTTGCCACTACAGACTTTGATATTCCTTCGTTAACTGTTGTAATTTGAACTGTCCAAACTTGCCATGGCAGGAATGCTTTTCTAGGTTCTAATTAGATACAACTGGAAGTATACTCCTCTTTAAATGATCTTGGAATTACATAACCTTTTGCATATCCTTGTTATTACGGAATCCGAATCAACGTTGAGTTTAAGCAAGCGAACGAGCCAATTGAAGTAAAGTGCCATGCCGATTTAAAGTTTTCCCACTTGTGACGAATGAAGCTATCGATTTTTTTTTTTGCATGCTAGCATGCTAGTTAACATTCGTGTCAGTCAGCAGTTGGCTCTCATGCTGGCCAATAATATCTTCCTGCCTATTCGTGGCAGCCAGCTATAGGCTCTCACTCTGGCCAGTGCAAAATGGCCACAAACTACATGAAAACTGCCATAGAAGCATGAAAAATCAATTATTTCTACTCTCGATGGGAGTTGGGAAATGCAAAGTCGGTCTTGGCCTTGCCGCTAACTTGGAGCATGTGCATGTAAATTTTGGTGCAAATCCATCGAAAATTGCGGCCGTGCATTCATTACACACACACACACACATCCTGCCTTATATAGATAGAGTTTTCACTATAAATTCATCTTTATTATTAGTTATTACAATGTCTTTAACACTACAGACTTTGATATTTCTTCGTTAACTGTTGTAATTTCAAATGTACAAACTTGCCATGGCAGGAATGCATTTCAAGGTTCTAAATAGATACAACTGGAAGTATACTCCTCTTTAAATGATCTTGGAATTACATAACCTTTTACATATCCTTGTTATTACACTCCATTTTACATGGCCTTAGACTGTACTCCTCTTCATATGACCTTGGAATTCATACCTTCTAATATGCCTTTACCTCTACATGCACTTAGTACTATACACCCCTTTAAATGTCCTTTAAGTACCATCTTTATATGTCTTTGGAGTTACATTCCACTTTATATATTGTTGGAGTTAAACTGTCCTTTACAGACACTTGAACATTCTGGGTATGACGATAAACTACATCTGACAGCAAGACCTCTGATCAGGAAGTTTTGAGGAGTGTGGAACCAGCTTTAGATTGCTGGTGTCCCCAGGTCCACTCTGACCCCAGGTAGTAGTGACTATTAGGGTTCCAGCTATCGGCAAATAGTTAACCCCCAAACTGGGGTGAACACTATGAAAGTGTAAAAATAGGTTTTAATACCAGCAATACATTTTTGTAAAAAATTATTACCAGCAATAAATTTAGGAAGAAAAAATTATTACCAGCAAACATTGTTACCAATAATACTTTTTTGGAAAAAATATTACCAGTTATATATTTTTGAAAAAAAAAAATATTACCAACAATACATTTTTGGAAAAATATTGCCAGAAATACTTTTTGAAAAAATATTACCAGCAATAAAAATCTTATCAGCATTAGATAACCCATTGAAGTTCATATGTGATACTATTTGTTGTTGCTGTTGTAAAACAGAAGAAGGTGTTGTTAAGACATAAGAAAGTCTTATGTGCTGAGAGACATGGAGACAAGAAGAGTTAATACCAAGAACCACTGGGAAAAAATGAAAGATTAAATTCACATATAAATGGCTTGAATTGTATGTTAAGATGTTTGAACAATGTAAAAATGGCCTAGACTTGAGGGTCAATGTTAGATTGATGCCCACCTGCAAAGTGAAAAATTTTATTTTCGCTATTCAACTAATCTGAAGTTGATTCAAGGAAGAAATGGGGTGGATATGCCACCCACGCTAACTAAAGAAGTTGGTGAAGAGGAAATTCCCCAAAGATATGATGTAAACTGAAGGGGATTCAGCAAAATGTCTCTACCTCACCATACACCCATGCCAGTTTTGGGGAAATGGCCATGAATATGAATGTGCGAAGCGAATTCACCAGATGAGAGAGAGACAGGCCAGAGATGTGACAGAAAAGAGGTCACATGATTGCCTGCCAAAGAGTAGCTCTGGCTTAAGCCTTTTGCCAAACCTTACCAAAACAGCAAACCATATTTGTGCCAGGTTGACAATAATATCACTTCCAATAATAATATCACTGTGCTGATAAGTAATTTCATGTAAACGCTGATATAAATCAATTATTGTATGGAGACAAAAAGCAGTATCTACTTTTGTTCAATGTACGCCATCACCCTGCTTGAACCAGTGCAACACAAAAATATCTGCAACGATTGAATCTTGGCTACCTCATGATCTAAAAATCACAACATGGGATAGGGTAGCTCTGGACTGAAGTAGTCATTTCAGTGACCAGCCACAGTTTTGGAAGTCTTGGACAACTGATTGTGGTGTGTGCACATTTACATATATGCTGTAAACCAAACCAAACCAAACTAAACAAACCCTTGAATCTATATTCTCATTAACATGCTAACTTCCAGAAATTCTTGATAAAATACAAAGAAGAATCTGCAATGTTATTGGTCCTGACGCGGCATTTCAACTTCAATCACTTTTCCACCGCCATAACATATCTTCCCTGCACCTTTTCTATAAATATTTTAATGCTAATTATTCTGATAAGCTCTCCTCCACCTGGATGTTATGAATTTAAGAATACTACTAGATTGGCAACAAGGTCTCATCATTTTACAGTTGAAATGACAAGATGTAACAGTAAGTTCTATGGTAAACATTTCTTCTCCTGCACTTCTTGTTGGTGGAACTCTTTGCCAGAAACTTGCATTTCACTCAACTTAGATCTTCAAAAATTTAAATGCAATGTCAATCATTATCTGTCTTCTTAATTCTTATCCTTTTATTGTCCTCTCTCTTCTTAACAGTAGCTTTCCTCACATTCTCTAACATTCAATAACCCCTTGCCTCCTGGTTGCTTTATTGCCTTTAATCTTCACAAACTTAAATGCAAGGTCAATTGTTATCTTCTGTCTTCTTAATACCTGCCCTTTTATTGTCCTCTCTTCTTAGTGTTTTTCTCATATTTTCTAGCACTCAGTAACCTGTTGTATCTTAGTGGCTTTATTGCCTTACTTGAGGTGAAATAATTTAAAAAAAAATGCACCATACTTCCTTTCATATGCCCTTGGAATTACACTCCTCTGACCCGAAATTAGGGAAGGTCATCAATTATCCTATTTTTGTTGTCATGTTTTCAGGACATTATATTCATTGTTTCTTTCTTCATGGTTAATTATTTCTGTTGCTTTATATATTTAATTGAATGATTTGCACACAGAGGATGAATGGATTCCTTTCCCTTTTCTTTATTCTTCCATATTTTCATTTCATAAATGGTTCATTAATTTTTACTAATTCTTCTTCAGTTTCAAAACAAAACTTTATTTCAAGACAACATTCGAAGCATTAACATCATTAAAAGACTAGATTCTATTTGTTGGCATGTTTATTTATGCATCAAATACTGATGGACGGATATATTAGTGAAGACCTCTCATCCGAAATAAGATAACAATGTTTGTCAAATCAGATTTCTTGGTTATAGAATATTCTGAATGTATTTTTATATTTCTGTTCAACAAATGAAAAGTCAAAATTCAGAAAGAAAAATACCAACTAAATTTTGGTTTATTTCTTGTTTCAAAACAGAGACTGTAAAGATCAATACATGACTGTCAAACATTAGAATGCAGATATTTAAAAGTAGAATTGAACTAATTCCATCTTTTCTTGAGTTTTTACACCTATTCCTCAAATGTTTCTGTTAACAAATTTACTGCTAAATATTTTTTCTCTATAATCAAGAATTGGTAAAACCTACAAATTGTGCCTAGAATTCATCTCGTAACTTTTCATGTTTATCCATTTACCAATAATACTTGTATTTATTGAGAGTTCTGATAAATATATATATATATATATATGTATATAATAGTTCCCATTTGATAACAGCCTTGGAAGATCAGAGAAAAAGTAAAGCACTTTGTTAAAGTAAAAGTGTTGTTACGTAGCAGAGAAGTTATGCACAAAGAAACAGGTCTCTGAGGAATTCAAAGATGGCAATTGTTGCCGAATAATTTTGTTAGAAAATAATAGATGTTAAAAAAAGGAATGATAAGGCCAAGGATCCAGGCAAGAATGCTGATTATTGGATTGGTCTTGTACAATTCTTGGTTTGCTATATAAAGTACTTGAATGGTAATGGGTGGCTCAGGAAATCAATATGTACACAAAATACGCAGTAAAGCATTTGTGTTATGCTGACGAAAGCCTTTCCTTGGAAACTGGAGTAAATGAATGAAATGAAGAATCTAGTTTGCCTAAAGCTTTGTGCTGAAGCCTCAGCATTACTTCATGAAATACTGAGATGAATATCTTCATTTTTGTTTTTTTGTTTTTTATCACATTTTGGCTAATGTGTACTCTAGCATCCATCAAGTGTATATTTTTTCAATGTACACAATATACATTCTTCAAGTGTATGTGTTATTCTATTTACATACTCATCTATGTGTGCACATGCAAACTCTTTTACATGAACGTGCACACACACATAAACAATTGTACATGTGTATGTATACACACATATTTTCACATGTATATGTGCACACACATATTTTTTTCAATTGTATGTGTGCACACATAATTTCATATATACAGGTTGTGATGGATAAATTGTTGTCTAAATTAAGCAAAAAATGAAAATAACACATCTCATTTTAACAGATATATTTACCAAAATTACACAAATATCTTGAAATACTAAAGAGTAAATTTATTCAATAAAATCACCATTGGCTTCAAAAATGGTCTCCAGTCAACTTTGGAATCACCTGCAACTCTTCTGGATGGTCTCCTTGTTTAAGTTGATGAATGCTGCCATAATCCTTTCCTTCAGTTCATCTTTGGTGTTACAAAGTGTTTTGTTGGTCTCTTGCTCAACTGCACCCCACACATAATAATCTAGGGGGTTGCAGTCTGAGGAGTTAGGTGGCCAGATGTAAGAGGTGATGTGGTTGAGGACATTTTCTGACAGCCATGATTGAGTTCTCCTGCTTGTGTGGCATGGTGCAGAGTCCTGTTGCCAGACATAGGGCCTTTGAGCAGCCACTCTCTTGACCCATGGCAGCACTCCCTTCTCAAGGAACTTGATATATGTCTCTGTATTGTCTGAGACCCAGTGAGAAGATTAATGGAAGCATAAAGTTGCCATCACTAGTGATCACTCCAAACACCTTCATAATCACCATTAGAATCACCCAACTCTTTCTGAATTTTCTGCACTGTACTCAGATTGACACCCAAACACTCTGAAATATTCATATTGGAGCTTTCTGTGTGAATGCTATGCAGTATAGAATGCTGTTTACAAATTTCTGTAACATGGTGTTCTTTTACTCACAGATGGTGCCCAACTGACCCTACTATACTGTGTTGTCGACAAAATCAAAAAAAAACAATACGCATATAAAATATAAAATGGCGACTCATCGCACCCTGTATCTATAGATTTTATGACACGGTAAGAAAAATGCATATATTTTTCCTTGAATGTAAGAAATCATGAAAGTCTATTGATAATAGTTCATTTTTTTTAGATTTTCTGCTATTTAAAGTAAATATGTTAAGTTATATTTTTCTGTTAATTTGTATTATATATTTTTATTTTTATTATTTGTCTTACAAAATTATTAAATAATATTTTCCTTACTATTGTAAAACTGGTTCTTTTTTGTAAATTTCTTTTTCTTTCAATAATTGTAATAATGATTTCAAGGTGGCTGTATAATGTCTGGCAAGAGATAATTCACATCAAGTAAAATTTGTATCAGTGTCAGTTGAGAACAACTTTTATATAACAGCAGCGGTTTATTTTTTACTCATTTTGATAAAATTGTTGCTTGTCTTATGATGTCTCTGATGTGGAAAATCGATTTTTTCAGAGGTTTTATATAGAAGTTCAAATGTAAAATTGGAAATAGATGAGTAATCACCATAAAAGCTACCTCAATTTTACACATATGCTGACACACGTGTTGTCTTAATAATAATGGCAAATAGCATCTATTTAAAAAAAAAAAAAAACATGAAGGGTGTTACTTAATTTCAGAAAAATATTATTCATGCTATTTTTTCCTACTCAAATATCAGAATGTCTTTCAAACTGAAGATTAAAGAAATATTAATCATAACGTTTGGCAATGCTTTATCTAATAAAATAACCGTAACTGTAAATTCTATGCTAACAATTTCTTTTTCTTCTCACTTTTAGAACTTCCTTATGGCTCCATGATTTCCAGCCAATATCAATCTATAAAAATTTAAATGCAAAGTCAATCGCTATCTACTGTCCTCCTGATTACTCTTTTCTCTTCCGCACATTATTAATGTTTCTGTTCCTAATTCTTCCACAGCCTGTAACCCATTGTGTCTTAGTGGTGTTACTGCCTTGTATGGGGTGATACTGATACCCCCCCCAAAAAAAACATTGAGATAACATTCATACTAATGTTGAATAGCTTGCATAAATATTAGCTATTTTTTTGTTTTAATAATATGAAAATTACTTGACAAAGAAGGGTGAAACATTATAAGGCATAAGTTCACTTATAGCTGACCTCTCTACAACAGAGTTACAAAAAACATTCATAAAGATGTTATTGATAAAAGGTATTTTTTCAAGTTTTGTATGAGTTATATGTAGCACAAGGTCTAAAGTAAGGAGCACCCATTAAGGATTAAACACACTATTCAGTTTTAATTTTCCTGGCGAGACAAGCTTGTTAACCATTACACTACGTCGAAATGCCTTAATGTATACTCCCATTTTCGCACATTTGGTATAAAAAGGAACCGAAACAATGTCTTCATTTTTTGCACTCAGAAAAGTATCAGGAGTACCAAATTTGTCACAGAACACTTTTCACTTGTTTCCACTATCATGCGATGTTGTAGCAAGGGTGGATAAAATCAGGTTCATCGTCAGGGGCAACTTCAGTAAGAATTTATACATTAAAATTAGTTTACATCATTTTCAACGGGAAGTGACAATGATTTTCCGAGGTTGGACTGACCCTATAGCACCCTCTCCCCTAGTGATAGACCTGGTCAAAAGAAATACTTTTTACGTCTTTTTTCTGATCAATTTCATCTTTGCCTTCTCAAATTATGCATAACAGATCAGTGAGTAAAATCTAATCATTTTCTAACCATTTTTCTTACAATGCACTGTAAAACTTTTAGACCCAGTTGTAAAGGAATTTCTCTCTACCTTTTCATACAGTGAAGAAAGTGGCAGTCAATTTCAGTTGGTTTACAGGAATATGACGAAGCAGTCATTTGTTGGGCCTGGACCTCTCAACTCGAGTTGAAGCTCAATATGCCTCCTCCAAGCAGCATTAAAGCCCATGATGCCATTTCTCTTGAGGAATATAGCTTCCCCAGATATAGAAAAAACAGTCTTAACTCAGGCAGTCCTCAAATTGAGAAAACCCAAGACTCGCTGTTTCCAGTTTGCAGAATATGTCCTTGCTTGGGACATAGTAGACGAATCTGGCCTGCTTGAATCTGGAGTCCTAAACATGGCTTCTCTAGAAACACAGAAGACTCTACATATTATATGTAAGACGCTATCTTAGTTCTCCTTTGCTTGCTGTGTAGATACATGCTATATTTTTCTCTGTGTGGGAGATGTGTAAATATGTATATATAATTTTGTGCATATCTTAGTGATACAAAAGTCTCTCTGAGAACAAAGCATGTTTGTTATTCCTTTTCCTTTCAGCCATTCTTTTCAGTGCATGAATTATGGTGTTATTATGACTGATATAATAATAATGCCCATAATGGGGGAAAAATGGCAGAATAAACCTTTCTTCTAAGCTCACACATTATAGACTTGTAGTTGAGTTTATTTGATTTTTCATATGAAATTATTTCAAAATATAACGTAATTTTTATGTGTATTTTATTTCAGTAGACTCCATTTACCTCTTGGCTTCAAATATATTTTATTACCTAAATGTAAATCTGTTTTATATTGGTTTCTGTTTTCTTTGTTTTCTATCATATTTTACAAAGGCAAAGATTATAATGCAAAATCTTTTATTTTTCATTTCACAAGCTCTTTGAAATAACAGGGATACATGATTTCATCACATGAACAATTTGCATCAAATATCATTTACTGTTTATATATTGTCAACTTAAAATCTCATATATATATATATATATATATATATATATATATATATAATAATAATCTAATAAATATAAGTAAGTATGCTTAGATGTTTTGGCTTGCAAATGAACAAACCAATACTTAAGGAAAAATAAGGAATAAAAAATGAACGAACTAAGAACATGTAATTCAGACGAAAACAATCAACCAAAATCCAAGCTCAGAGTCCAAAGAAAAAAATCTCTGTCATGAGTAAAGTAAAAATAACTAAGCAAAGTGCTCAATACACAAAGTATAGCAAATCAAACTACAAACCTAAAGAGCCTGGCAAACCTACCTAGGTTTCACCTACATGGGTTGTCAGGGTATGCCGGCCCCACTCCTGATATATATATATATATATATATATATATATCAGGAGTGGGTAACCTTTTTCAGAGTGTGTGCCAAAACCAGCCAAATCTTTTACAAAGATTTTTCCACATGCTAACATATTTTTTTTTAGAACATATTTTTTGATATCTCTTACATATGTGAAGAAATTTTTTAAATGATAAAAAGTCACCCCAGACCAGTAAATATGCTGTATTGTAAGAAATTATATAAATATTGTAAAACTGACTGAATAAAAAAGCTATGATAGATTTTTCTGAAAGATTTTGTGATATTTTGGATTAGTAAATATAAATGTAACTGCCATACAGACTCAAACAATTTAAAGACACTATTAACTATTATTAGTATCAACACAAAAACTTAACACTGTTATTTTTTGAAATTAATCATAGTTTTTCCCTACTATACAGTTTTATGACTAAAACACTGTAAAAAATTATTAAAAATAATCTTTTGCTGATTTTAAATCCATTATAAATGATATCTGTCTATATTTCTGAGATGAGGTATTATGTACACTATTTACATTATTCGGACTATTGTCCTTATCTTTGTCACCATATTTATTACAATGTTTCGGCCGTTGTACACTCCGGCCTTCTTAAGGTAGTTGGAATGTCAAACTGAATCCTTTATTTTGCTAACTGGGGTAGACTGTTCTAGTTCCACGTGCCATGTTTAATGGATGTCAGTTATCAGTTATCTCCAGTTAATTCCCCTCTCCAAGTTCTCCACTGCCTTAACCGGGTATTAAACTCACATTCTTTGGGTCCTGTCAGTGGATCTAACTAACACCTTTATCCACTGTGCCATGTGTATAGTAAAAGACAAAACAAAATATATTTATTTACATTCAAAACTACATTTAAACAGCCCTAAACCTTTACCACTTTCAAAAGAAAACATCAGATAAAACTAGACAGAAAACTTGTTGACATTTTTTTATATATTATCAGTGGGACTGCTTCCGCTGCATCACTGATGACAGATTTTATATCTGGTTTATATTTAGTAACCTTGAGAGTTATGCATGCGCTACTAGTTTCATCTGTCAGGCTACTTCTGCTATGAGACTTAACAATGTTCATCACCGAGAACAAAGATTCACAAACATATGTAGGTGAAAACATGGATATTAATTCTCTTGGAAAGCTTTTTTAAACAGATAAAATTTTCTGGAATGGAATTCTAAATCCTTCAGACTTTGTTTTCTGCATTTCTCTCTGATACTCCCATCTTCAATTGCTCCTTATCAATATTTTCCAAGTCAACTATAAGGTCAACAAATTTCTACTCCCAAATTGAGCTACATTGAAATTCAATGAACTCCATTTTGAAATCATTCATGTCTATCCATGAAAACATTTGATATTGTCTGGAAACTTGAATTTTTCTGTCTCTTTCAGTTCCCTGTATTTATCAAATAATTTAAAGAAATGTTGAGTTGATTTGATGATTTTTACAAATAGCTTTTGAAGACATTAAGAGTCTGTTCCGCCATCTTTAGAGAAATCATTGATGTACCTCTTCAGGTTTGGGAAGTATCTGAATCTCTCACTATCAACACCCCCACTTAAAAACTTCTAGTTTCATGTGAAAATGCCTTTATGTAACCAAACATAACATCAAGTGTCTTACCAGAGGCTCTCTAATCCTTACTTATGCTAATGGTCATGACATTCTGCACAAATTGTAAAGTGCAGAAAATAAAAATACATGTGATAATGATAGACATGAAAGGGGAGAAAAAATAAAAGTAAATCAAAGAGGGAATCTAATCAATAAGATTTGCGTGCCAGAAACAAGTAATGGTGTGCCATAATTGGCACGCCTACTAAGGGTTAACTCACATATATATATATATATATATATATATATATATATATATATATATATATATATATATATATATATATATATATATATATATATATATATATATATATATATATATATATATATATATATATATATATATATATATATATATATATATATATATATATATATATATATATATATATATATATATATATATATATATATATATATATATATATATATATATATATATATATATATATATATATATCATATATATATATATATATATATATATATATATATATCATATATATATATATATATATATATATATATATATATATATATATATATATATATATATATATATATATATATATATATATATCATATATATATATATATATATATATATATATATCATATATATATATATATATATATATATATATATATATATATATATATATATATATATATATATATATATATATATATATATATATCATATATATATATATATATATATATATATATATATATATATATATATATATATATATATATATATATATATATATATATATGATATATATTTATATATATATATATATATATATATATATATATATATCATATATATATATATATATATATATATATATATATATATATATATATATATATATATATATATATATATATATATATATATATATGATATATATATATATATATATATTTATATATATATATATATATAATATATATATATATATATATATATATATATATATATATATATATATATCGATCGCATGTAAAATGGAAACAGCTTACTACACCCTGCCCTATAATGTCCCTTAAATCGTTTTTAAAAAATTGATTTAGTCTTTCAAGAACATTTTGATGACGATAATAAATAAATATCTGGGATACTTTGCCAAGGTTTACATAGTCACCTGGTGCTGATGTCTAATGTGGTGTAATGGTTAACAGTTCAGAAAGGGAAGTTGGAGCTCAGAGTTCGAATTCCAGTAGAGTTCGTTAGATTCACTCACACGAACATATCATTGGGGAAGGTATGAATTCTAAGGGCTGAATGATAGATTTTATAGTCTTGATTGGTAATCAGTTTACCCCTCAAAGACACGGAAGTTTACCATGGAAAAATTGTCTGCCTAGTCAGTCATGAATCCAAAGAGCATGTATCACGCACAGTACTTTACTTTAGTATGTACCCTTACTAATAAAACCAGTTTGATACTCATTGGGTAGCCACACATGTAGCATTGTACAAGGCCAACCCTAGTTTAGTAAATACCAATAAAAACAATTTCAGATTACATGATATTAACATATTTTTACAATATTTTTAGTGGCGTAGGGCTTCGAGTTTAAAATGAACAGTTGATTTTACTACGGCAAGACAATGAATAATAGTAGTGATGTGGAAGCACACGGGTAATTTCAACAAAACAAGATAAAGAATTTTTTTACGAATTTACACGATTGTAGTTCGTTTGAGGAAAATAAATCAGAAACGTTTGTAGTTTCAACGAATTGTCATGAAAAAGGAATGTTCATACAACCGATTAAATGATCTGACATAAAATAATAGTCAAAAGTGTTCAAAACAAAGGTAGAAGAATTCTTTAATCACAGAAGTAATATACGGTTGCATACATTCAAAAGTAAACGAAGAGAGATAGTTTGATATTTAGCTTTCTTGGATTGTTGAAAGAAAGTTGTTTGAAGTGCTGCGTGCTTGCTTAAAAGCCGATAATAAATTTGGCAAATAATTTGACACTGGCGAAATCTTCAACGCTAGATGCTGTGAACAGAAACGAAACCTTTCACGTGTCTTCAGACACTCTTCTCTTTTTACTTTAATTTTTCTACTCGTTTTATATCAGAGGGAATTTTGCATAGGCTCGCTACTTTCTTTCCTTTCATTTTTTTTTTTGGGCTCAACAGTTAATTTATGTGAAGACAAGGTTTTCATTGGTTCAAAATAATAATAATGTTCGAATTTATTTTCTCCTCTTTTTCAGCTCACCGGTCAATTTCTGTGGAGACGAAGTTTTCATTAGTCTAAAGGAAATTCCACATAGGCTTGCGAATTCCTTCCGTCTTTTTCCGCAGTCCTCCGAATTTTAAGTGAGTGGGTGAAGGGAGTTATTATTATTTTGCACTCATTACAGTTTAACGTTTATACTTTAATTTATGTTAACTATAAACAAAAAAAAAAGACACGTGAAATGAACCATATTTAAAAAAAATGACAAAAGACTAAAAACTGATAGATTATTTGATCTTGTTATGAGTGTTTTCTCCTTTCCGTAAATACTAAAAATGATTTTATTCATTGGAATCAAGGAAAAGAGTACTGAACTGTTATGTGATATCGGTATTTCTATATGGCAGTGAATGCTGAACCATCTCATCACAGATGAAAAAGATAATTTAGGTAACAGGAATATAGTTCTACAGAAGGTGGCTGATAATACGTGAGAACGACAATGTTTTAGAGAAAATGGAATTAATTTAATAGTCGACTCAGAAACGCTAGCCAGAAACTACACCAAGTCATTCAACCAAGAAAAGCCCCCTGGAATCTATACCTATTCACCACAACTCAAAAAAGACAGCTCGTCTACACAATATTACTTCTCTTGTTCACTGAGGTAAGTCAGCGGTGAAACAGCAAACGAAACACAGACAACAGCAACAATGACAAAAGACTAAAAACTGATAGATTATTTAATCTTGTTATGAGTGTTTTCTCCTTTCCGTAAATACTAAAAATGATTTTTATTACAAACTTTACCGCACATTAAGCGTGCATTTCAAATATGGAGGTTTTATTCTACAAAAACAACACAAACAAACCAGTACGCACAGCCATGACATAGAAACGCTTCTATGAATAATATAAATAAATGGCGCTGTTCAGTATTACAGTTAATTGTTTAAAGAATACTTTGCTTGATAGAATTCAACTATCAAACCAATGAACCCCATTCGACTCTACCATCAAAGAAGATATTAACGGATTTGTCATATAAAACAAGCTCGTCCCTTGTAGTAATGTATAAAGAATATCTATATTTATGGCCGCTTACGGGTTTCCATACATACTTGTCTGCTAGGACGCTACTCAATCCCTGTTGCAGACGCCTGTCCTGGCACCTATACTGAGCACACTTTAGCTACAGTTTTTGGAAGAGAGTGCATAATCTGACGTGATCAACAGTTAGAACAAGGCCAGTGCATTCAAACCTTCGGTCTTGATGACTTTGCTAATTCGTGCTAGCAATATCGTCGACAATTTCCGAATATTTCCACCTACCCAATTTCACTGACAAGACTTGGATAAACCCGCGGTATGAGTTTTCCACTAGTGCTGGGATCGCCTCAACAGGCTGATATAAAAGTCACTATTTTGAGGTTCGAACCCGGGTCTCATGGTTGGAAACTGTTCTAACCAATGAGCCATGAGTCTGTTAATATAATATAAACATTTATACTATTTATTAAAGAAATACGGGTTAATATTTTTCCAATAATTTAGGCTTCTACTAATGACTTTTAGACAGATAAATTTTCGACTCTAAATAGTCGTATTCATGTTGTCGGAGTTAGCTCCTCCTTAATTCCCTAATTGTTCACTAGGGGTCTCTCTCCCTACACTATATATACTGGGTGACCTCTTGCTTCATTCTCTTTTTACTTTGCATTTCAGCGGACACATTTAAAAATGTGATCTCTCGCACAGATCAGCGTTTTCACCCACTTGTGGGAAAACGCCATGAAACACACACGCACGTACGTACTAACTTTCACCAATATACAAATTCTTTACGTTCACACACAAACACAAATGTTGATGTCTATGTCCGTTGTAAATTTTGTCGTTTAATACATATATTTGTTGATACAGTGATTTTCTAAGCGCTGCTTAGATGTGGCACAAAGCCGGAAGTATGGAGCACCCAGTGAGGATCGAACTCACTACTCAGTCGTAATATGTTCTAGCGAGGCAAGCTTTCTGACCATTACACCGCGCCGAGGTGCCCAATATTTGTTGATATATATATATATATATCGGTTTTGTTTGTTTTTTTATATCATCGGTTGGACTCAACTTGAGTCTGCCATGTTCTTGTAGTTGAACCTTCTAGCAGGAATAAACGCACGTGTTTCTAATTCAACAACACTTAAACACACACGATCCTCTACAATGTAACTGTCAATTTTTTGATGTTTTACCATAAATCATTAGCATTTTGTCCTGAAATCTCAACGGAATCTGATGTGGAGTACATTACATAAAATTGATGGATGTGATCATTGACATAATGGATTGTTTTCATAGGTTGTGGTCAAGGTAGTTTGATGAGGCGTCCAAGAGAAAACGACATCTTCATAACTACAACCAAACAAAACACGAAAAACGTATAATATTTCAAAGATGAGCTCAAAAAACCGAGGCTTGGAAGCAAACAGAAGCTGTGACATCTCAGATTGGCAAATAAACGTGAATTAGACTTTTCTAACTGCAAGAAGACAGAACGTATAGTTGTCAGTAAAAGAGACAACACAACTTGTGAATTACATATTAGAGATGCCGAAATCGAATAAAGGTAGGAATTTAAATATCTGGTAAGTGTTTTAAGAGAGCACGGAAAATATACACATTGTAATAGCGAAAGATTCCTTCCAAAAGTTAAGTAAAGCATTAAGAAACAGAAAAATTGGAATCAAGGAAAAGAGTACTGAACTGTTATGTGATATCGGTATTTCTATATGGCAGTAAATGCTGAACCATCTCATCACAGATGAAAAAGATAATTTAGGTAACAGGAATATAGTTCTACAGAAGGTGGCTGATAATACCATGGACCGAACGTGAGAAACGACAATGTTTTAGAGAAAATGGAAACAAAAAGGACACTTATACGTAGCATCAGAGAGAGAGAGAGAGAGAGAGAGAGAGAGAGAGAGAGAGAGGGCGAGAGAGATAGTTGAGATTTCTAGGGCACATAATGAGGAAAGAGGGTTTGGAGAATTTGACACTGACAGGAGCTACTGAAGGCAAAAAGGAAAGCAGCGCGTAACCCCTGCCTAACGAGCTTGTCTAAATGGTTTTGAGAGAACAAAGATTAGGAGATGTAGCAAAAAGAAAAACTCTACTGAGAGCTACAAAGGACAGGAAGTTGTGGAGATCCATGATCGTTCACGTCCTGAAGGGCCAGGGCACAAAGAAGAAGAAATTCCGTGATTTTTGCAAATGAAATTAATGTAAACTATATTGTAATTTTTATGTATGTGCCAAAGTTCGTAGCATTTTTGTCTTCCACTTTAAGAACAAGTTGTGTCTGAAAAAGCTGTCGAAAACCTTTTGTTGCTGGGAACTTATGCGCATATGCAATATGTATTCATTATTACAATTGCATTCTTTTATGGCCGAATAACGCATTACAAATCTATGTGACTTATGCATAAAAAACTAAGCAAATTATGTATTTTTATTCTACAGACAAACAAATCCTTAATAGTTTGAAACTGGGACTGGTTTGAAAGATAGTTTGAAATTGAGACCTTAATGAAAAAAAGTTAGGCTTCTATCTTGCCTTTTTGCTCGCATCTTTTACTTGATTTCCCACATTTTCTCATGCTCTAGTTGCAAGAAAACAAGAAGAATGTTGTATGTGGCTAAATATTGGTTGTAATAAGTACATTCCAGCAATTTTTGAAAGTTTTTATGTCTTTAACATATTATTTACATTGACGATCATTCAGAGAATCACTTATTTCATTCTAGAAGAATCAATAGTTTCATCGATAATTCAGCATCGTATAAGAATAGTTCAATATATTTTGAAAGGGGAAGGACTATTTACGCAGACAGTAGAAATGTGAACAAACATATACAAGTGAGTTATAAAAGAGGGTTCTATTGTTAATTATTTGACTAATTTCCGTACAAGAAACAAAAAAAAAATTTTTTTTGTTAAAATCTTATGGCTTTGCCAGAATATTTGCCTGAGTCTCTAGAATGACATTATCAGATGATTATAGAAATTCCATTTCCTTATTTCACCTGGGTAATTGCAGAAATTAAAAAAACGTCACATCTCGAAAAAGATAACGTTATATAAATCTGATGCCATTGTATTTATTAAAACACACGTAGCGAACAGGTAACAATTCAAATATTAGGTATAAAACGAGGCCATGGATGAAAAAAGGTTGTCTCCTTTCACGAAAATGAATTATTCGTCGTATTTGGAAAAAAAGAATCACATGATTTATGGCAGAAAGAACAGAAAAATACTGATTTATTTTGCAACTTGGGGAAAGGAGGAGAAAAAAAGTGTCAACACAATAGCATAAACAGACGTTTGCAGACACAGACTCATTGCAAGGACAAAATGATTTAAAAAGATAAATACTAAAGAACATTGAATGTTTTCCCCGCAACGTAAACACACCTTTCACACACACATGTACGTACACACACACACACTTGCGTACACAAACACACACACACATACGTGCGTACACAAACACACACATGCGTATATACACACGCACCCATTCCCCAACATATATATATATATATATATATATATATATATATATATATATATATATATATATATATATATTTTTGGTTGGATAGATGTGAGTTTGTGATCCTGGGTTTCACGCTTTAGCGATCGTCAGCGTGAAACCCAGGTCACAAACTCACATCTATCCAACCAAATATGTTAGCTCTATCTCTGATATTGAGCGCTTTTAATAAGTACCGCGCATATAATATATATATATATATATACACACACATATATATATATATATATATATACATACACACATATATATATATTTATATTTATATACACACATATATATATTTATTTATTTATATGCACATATATATATATATATATATATATATTTATTTATATTTATATACACAAACTTTTCACACACACACACACACACACACATATACTTTATTATAGGATATTACATTAAAAAATATAGATAAATGCTACACAAATGTACTCATATTTTGATGCGTATATATATATATATATATATATATAATGGACTCATGTCGTTTTCGACGAATGAGTTCAGTTTTTATGTCTAGTATAAAACAACAATCCTACACGGGATTTACAAACAAGTCCACACGTGGGACATGCTGAAGGTTTGACCGTCGTATTGACTGATGAATTGACCCGAGATTTAATGTTGGTTCTTAATTTTCTCAGATGGTTGAGACGATTCTTTTCAAAGTTAGTTATTCCTTGGTGGCAAGGTATTTCTCCAGTTTGCTTGGTTTTCAACAACAGCAAATTCAAACTCCTCTATAGGGATGTTTGCAGCATTTATAATTGTAGCTGAGTTTGTCCTTGAAACGTAACCAAGGACGGCCTACATTACGCTTACCATGAGGATTTTCGGCATCCAATCATCACTCATTCTAATAACACACACACACACACACACACACACATATATATATATATATATATATATATATATATATAAGGCTAGAATATGTAAAGCTTGGGATGACCCATGCCCTTTGTGACTCCATGAAAAATTGCACATTATTAAACTTCTAAATAATAATAATCTATTAAATAATAGACACGAGTTAACGGTTTTTTGTAGACATCATCAGATTTTTGGTTTGAATTATTAGATAAAAAAATTTATATAACTTGTTTAAAAAATAGCCCAATCATCAGATTCATAGTAGGAATAATTAACTACAAACATGCATACAACATAACACCCTTCATAATCCATAGCCTAAATTAGTAGTTTAAATACCTTACATAAAAGATAACCCTTTATGAAGTCGTCAAAAAACAAACGTTACGAAAGTTTTTCTTTTTTATATGCACAATTCCCTTTCATAATAAAATAAAATAAAATAAATAAATAAATCTCCATAGACAAGCAAACTAGACGATGGCTAATACATCTTCCGTTTCATTTTTGACACCCCCGCCTTTCCCCGACTTGACACCTTGAAAGTATCTCTATACCGCTACTTATTAACACCCTACACTCGCCTACCCAATTTAGACAATTCACCCTAGCTGTTACCATGGTGATTTTGATTTCAATTTTTAAAACAAGTAAATTTCAGATATACGTTATTCCAACAAAAATTTCGCTTGAAGATGGAACGGAGCCCATTTTAATTTTAACTCAATTTAATTTAAAGGATTATATTGAAGTTTTCGGCTCTTGTTTTGAAACATGAGACCTCTTATGTAGCGATTTGGAATCATATTTTTAAATAAATAATTATATATATATATATATGTATGTATATAAAGTAATTCATTGAGTCTAGGAGAAACTTCAACAGAATGCAGAAAGCACTGGACGGCCGTTTCGTCCTATATTTGGGACGAAGAGGTAGCGAACTAGACTCGATATTGCCCGCCCGTTCACATATTCCGTGGTGGAACTCAACCAAGTTCCTTTACCCATAGGACTGTGCCTCCGAGAGCCACGACTACCATCACCAACCCGCTCCATCCAGAGCATTAGAAGCTGGTTCAAGCAGGGATATACAAATGATATATATATATATATATATATATATATATATATATATATATATATATATATATATACGTTTCATTAAATACGACTCACAAAGGTGCTGCGGTTAGGTTTTTATTTAATTTTTTTGTGTTCTTATAATTTTCTTCTTTTCTGGACATAAATCATCTAACAATTTTATGGCCAGAAAAGATAAAAACTTATAAGAACACAAGGAAAATTAAATAAAAAAACTTAACCACAGTACCTTGTCAGTTGTATTTAATGAAACTTGTATAAGAGATATTGCTGCCGAAATAAACAATTATATATATATATATATATTTGCGCCTAACAAATAGCGTGATCACTCCTCTGGAGATCCGGTCGGAGACGTACCCCAGCCAGAATCAGTTGTTGAAAACGACCGTCAAAATAGAAACAAAGACGTGAGACAACCTCAAGTACAATTCGTAAGGCAGACCATCAAGACCCGGAGACTGGCCACTGCCGAACCTCTTCAATGCCAATTGAACTTCGCCTTTTGTAATCTCACCATAACAGCTAGCTGCTTCAGTCGGCTCAAGCCGAGGAAAATCAGTCAGATAGCTGCGAAACCACCAAGACCAGGTTCGTTGATAAAACGGCTTTCGAAATGAGGCCGAAACGCATTGCACATGTCATCGGTAGCCCATGTTCACAGCTTCGTTAGACATCTTGTTTAACCTATGCCTAACTACCTGACCCTGTTAGCGCTTGCTAGCTTCACGCTCCAAAGCCTTCCTAGTTAAACTTATCTCTCGGGAATCCTCCTCATCAGACTCCGCCCGGAAAAGACTGCCCTTAAGAGATTTTATCTTTTAGCCTTATCTCGAGTGAGTCTTTAGCTATATTCAGTAGTGAAGTCCTAATGTTATCCTTAAGCCTCTCCCACCACCTGTTCCCAATAACCGCCCCACTAGTTCCTGCTTCATTAATCTAGTTAGCTGTTGCTGGAATCCCCGCCTGTCCAGTAAAGACGAATTTAACCTCCAGTGTCCAGCTATTCTAGGCCCCTATCTAACGCCATCCGGGCACAGACAAGTCTATGACCCGAATAGTCTGAATGTTGGAACGTGGGACAATCTAACGCACCTAGATCTGCCTTTCTTACAAGCATTCTATCTAGGTAAGTGGCTACTCGGAGAGACGACCACTTAAGTACCCCCCACTCGTGGTGATCAACACAGTATCTACTGACAGGCCCAAACTCGACAGTCAGATCAGCCAGGCTACGATGGCCCGACCTCCCGACAGAGCTCCCCTGTCCTCTGTCTATGCTGGGGTCCAGAACGGCATCCAGTCCCCCATTAAGACTAAGCGCGACGAATCCACCAGGAAAGACCTCAACTGACGAAAAAAAGTGATACCCTCTGTCTGATCGTTTGCTTCATAAACAACAACGACCCGAAACGAACCACTGCTCAAGGCAGTATCGGCCACAATCAGCCGGAACATGCACCGTCATGGACAAGGTCCACCTTCGTACCCAGGCTACGTTTAACCAGCAAAGATACACCTCTGGCCAACTGGTCCCCGTATGTTGAATAGTCAATAAAGCCGCTAGACAGTAGACGAGCATCAACATCGGAAAGTGTGTCTCCTGGATCGCGACCATATCTACACCGAAGGACAGGAGATCACGACGAAGGCGGACGGCCTTACTCTGATCTCTCAAGCTCCTCGCATTCAAGCTGGCTAGCTTGATGGGTGTTTTCTAAGCAGACTAGACAGAAATCTGCAGGAGTCAGGACCCCAAATATCTTAGTGCCCAGGTCGGATGTAGTCCGTCTGTTCGTCGGTGACAATACCGTCGACGTCCGTAGGAAAAGTTGACTTCAGGGTCCTGTATGACGATGGGTGGATCAAAACTTGGACCATCCCTGAAAAAAGTTTTAGCTAATTTTCGAAGCTCCGGAGACTCCACCTGGGCCATCCGGAGCTTCGGGAAGGAGACCTTGGCTGCCGCGATGAAGGCATCACATGTTAATTCTCCTAAAAAAGTAATTTCTCGCTAGAAACTGAAGTTGCTACTTTGTAAGTCCTTTTTAATAAAGGTTTTCCAATTTCTTTCCGTGTGGTTTCATTTTATATTGAAATGTCACTCCCAGTATCTACTAACATTTTTACTCCCATAAAATATTATTGATTTGCCCATTAACCAATATATTATTATATTATTATACTATATTTATATTATTATATTATATTTATATTATATATTATATTATTATATTATATTTATATTATTTATATTATATTTATATTATTGATTAGACCATTAACCAATATATTATTATATTATATTTATATTATATATTATATTTATATTATATATTATATTATTGATTTGCCCATTAATCAATTTTCTTTAGTTTCGTGTGACTATATTTCCGTTGCAATATTCTGCATTAATTTCTTCCTGTGAAAGTTTTTCTTGGTTTAGTTCTGCAGTATGATTTGTTACGTCTTTTGCTACAGTCATAGCATTCAGAGTTTTTCTATATACAGTCTTTCCAAAGATATAATGTTCCACATCTGAAACAAAGTTTTATATTTCGTTTTGTGCATTTTTCCTTAGTTTTTACCAATGCATATTCTTTATTCTGAGCTTTTTCAACATCATGCTTCAGACTTAGCAGCATTATTTGGCAATCGTCCTCTATTTCCTCTAGTGTTAAGTTATTATTAAGCTCAATCTTTGCTAAAATTTTAGTTCGTACTTCAGCATCTTTTTCTGCTGTTAAACATTGCAAGAGGATTAATGCCTTGAACATATCCGGTGTCATTTTCCTTTAATTTAAATTGTTCACATTCTCTGTTGACAGTATCCACATACGTGAGAAAATCTTCATCCTCTTTTTTTGTTTAAATTCATGCACCGCCAACTAGCATCGAACAGAGAGCACTTGTCACTAAAAGTTTTCGTCAGAATGTGTATTGTGCCGTGAAACCATATTTCAACGGGTTTTCTTGGTAAAATGTAATTGCAGCTCTTTTTGTACTCTGTTGGCGCTATTTCTCTTAACAACAACCTGTTTTTTTATCTTCTTTCCAGCCACTGCATTCTTGATTAAATATTTCTTCATGTCAGCGAAAATACGCAACAAGATTCAGTCGGTATTGTATACGAATTCTGTTACGGTGTGTTGCATTGCATCTGGCGTAAGAGACGTTGAAGCACTTTTATTCAAAACCACTTCCAACAACTCTTGTTGTTCTTGCAACCACAGCAACTGTTGTGTATTTTGTTGTTGTTGCTGATGTTGTTGTTGTTGTTTAATTTCAACTATTGAAGCCAAAGTTTTCTATATATCTGCAAGAATTTTTTAAACCAACGTGGTTGACATTCTTGTAAGTCCTTTTGCACGCGTATGAGTTTTGAAAATCTGGTCGTCCGCTGTTATAACTCCAGATATAATGTGGTGCTTGATATACCACGCTTGAATTCAAGTTCTTCGCTAACTATTATAACTTAAGTTATAATGCTGCGATTTTATCCCGCGCTTGATTTAGCGATTATCATCGCCAACTATTATAATTCCAATTATAATGTTGCTCTTTGTATCCCGCGCTTGTGTTCGAATATCCTATGTCGCTAACTGTTCTAACTTCCTATTGTAAGGTTGTTGTTATAACACTGACTCGTACTTGGTCTAACTTTATTCGTTAAAGTATTCTCTGTACGGAATCCTTAGGATATTGCTGTAACGCCTGTATAGTTAGTTTAAAGACTGACTCCAATATGACAGGTATTTACCAAATTCCCTACAAGGAACGATGTGGCACAAGGCCGATTTTTATGTGGGACAATTCCGAGACCGTAGGCTCGGGCAAACATTCTCCGTAGATCCCACATACATGGGGTCGGGTTTCTCTACCTCCCCATACGAGACTCTGGCCATAAGCATAGCATCATCTGGGTACCTCTTTGCAGGCAGAGATTTTGACAAGTCAGTTGTGTGCCTTGCAGCGAACTTCATGAATTCAATATATCTACCATCGGCACAATACCATGGAACTCTTTATAGTATTTGACCAGTTCATAAAGTCACCAGGGGTGTACTCTTTACTCCACAACAATATATATATATATATATATATTGCATATCTGACTATAGCTCAGTTAGGGCGCATTTATACACAAACGGAAACTGTATCATACTCGTCGAAAATACGACAATAATAGCCTCATTCACATGTAAAATTCTAATTCTGTAGCAAAGAAAATGTGTTTAATACAAAATAATGTACGCTTGCCTGTCTCTTTATTAGTTTTTCTTGCCTAGAGATTTAGAATGATGGAAATCAAATCAAATCTTATGAATTGTACCCAAGACAGGTAAAAAATAGCTGCTAATGCTTGGTTATTAACATTATTGACTGAATACACATATTTACGCACACATTTTTATGCACACACACACACACACACGAACGCACACGCACATAGCAGATAGTAAGCGACTAAATGTTTTTGTTTTTGATATGTACATTTATGGTTTTAGGGTTTGGACAACCCAACCGCAGTCTTTGAAGCGAGCCAAGCCAAAGGATTGAACAAAAAGAAAAAAAAGAAATCAAGCGAGAATTGAGCAAGAAAGATAATTGAAAGCAATTCGCAGCGTTCAGAAGACGAATCACATGTCATTTTTGCGGTGAATATGCAACCTCAATTCCCATTCCACAAAAATATCTTTTTTTATCGCCTAAATAAGTGGAGAATAGAAAATTGTAGTTTGTTCAAATTACTTTCAACATTTAAAATAAAATACAAAATATTTTGAACGTATTGAAGGAATTCCCTGGTCTTTCAATTTTTCGATCGAAAAGAGTATCACACGAATGAATAGTTTATCGTCTTACTCAAGATGTTCAAGTGTCTGTAAAGGACAGTTTAACTCCAACAATATATAAAGAGGAATGTAACTCCAAGATGGTATTTAAAAGACATTTAAAGGGGTGTATAGTACTAAGTGCATGTAGAGGTAAAGGCATATTAGAAGGTATGAATTCCAAGGTCATATGAAGAGGAGTACAGTCTAAGGCCATGTAAAATGGAGTGTATTAACAAGGATATGTAAAAGGTTATGTAATTCCAAGATCATTTAAAGAGGAGTATACTTCCAGTTGTATCTATTTAGAACCTTGAAATGCATTCCTGCCATGGCAAGTTTGTACATTTGAAATTACAACAGTTAACGAAGAAATATCAAAGTCTGTAGTGTTAAAGACATTGTAATAACTAATAATAAAGATGAATTTATAGTGAAAACTAAAAGGCAGGATGTGTGTGTGTGTAACGAATGCATGGCCGCAATTTTCGACGGATTTGCACCAAAATTTACATGCACATGCTCCAAGTTAGCGGCAAGGCCAAGACCGACTTTGCATTTCCCAACTCCCATCGATAGTTGAAATAATCGATTTTTTCATGCATCTACGGTAGTTTTCATGTAGTTTGCGGCCATTTTCTACTGGCCAGAGTGAGAGCCTATAGCTGGCTGCCACGAATAGGCAGGAATATATTATTGGCCAGCATGAGAGCCAACAGCTGACTGACACGAATATTAACTAGCATGCTAGCATGCAAAAAAAAAAAAATCAATAGCTGCATTCATCACAAGTGGGAAAAATTTAAATCTGCATGGCACTTTACTTCAATTGGCTCGTTCGCTTGCTTAAACTCAACGTTGATTCTGATTCCGCAGGACTGGGTTGGATGTGAAAAAGTATTTGTTGTTAACATTCTTTTTTCATTCGGTTTTTCCAGTTACGAGTCCTTTTTTTAAAGCTGATCGTTTTGTGTTCATTTTGTTTAGTTCTTTTTTCGTAACAGATTTAATGTTTAGTATAGAGCTTAGAAAAAATCGCAGTGTGAGATAGGCAAGAAGTAAGGCATGTAGCAACATCAGCACGGCAAAGGGCACTCGTTTAAAGGCAAGGAAGGGCAAAAATATTTTTAGTCAAGTGATAGCGATTGCTGTATGAGTCGTACGATTTTTGAATCAAGCACGGGCAACGCCGGGCCATGCTACTAGTAACTAATACAATAAATCTTTCTTGTTTCAAACTGATCTTAGGTGCATAGCACTAAGTATTTTTCCATTTTCATTTCTGTTTGATGATGTCTAATTTTTATCAACAAACTTTAATGTTACCACAGTTAACTTCCTTCCAAATAATTTCTGGTTCTCAAAATTTTATCTTCTCATCAAAACATTTGGAAAGAATACTAAACTTTCAGTTAAAAGCTTACAACTAATTCTATGTGGTATCAGTTTCTTTCTGACCACAAGTAAATTCTATGTTTTACTTTATCTTTTCTATGATTTCTTTCTTTATCTTTCCTATAATGTTTTTCTTTATCTTTCTATAATGTTTTTTCTTTATCTTTGCGATAATGTTTTTCTTTATCTTTCTTATAATGTTTTTTCTTTATCTTTCTATAATGCTTTCCTTTATCTTTCTATAATGCTTTCCTTTATCTTTCCTATAATGTTTTTTTCTTTATCTTTCTTATAATGTTTTTTCTTTATCTTCCTATAATGTTTTCTTTATCTTTCCTATAATGTTTTCCTTTATCTTCCTATAATGTTTTCCTTTATCTTCCCTATAATGTTTTCCTTTATCTTCCTATAATGTTTTCTTTATCTTACCTATAATGTTTTCCTTTATCTTCCTATAATGTTTTCTTTATCTTTCCTATAATGTTTTCTTTATCTTCCTATAATGTTTTCCTTTATCTTCCTATAATGTTTTCTTTATCTTCCCTATAATGTTTTCCTTTATCTTCCTATAATGTTTTCCTTTATCTTCCTGTAATGTTTTCCTTTATCTTCCCTATAATGTTTTCCTTTATCTTCCTATAATGTTTTCTTTATCTTCCCTATAATGTTTTTCTTTTATCTTC
Source organism: Acanthosepion pharaonis (assembly GCA_903632075.3). Lineage (NCBI taxonomy): Eukaryota > Metazoa > Mollusca > Cephalopoda > Sepiida > Sepiidae > Acanthosepion > Acanthosepion pharaonis. Next base: position 3,111,765 of record CAHIKZ030000669.1, on the reverse strand, counting down.
CTATAATGTTTTCTTTATCTTCCCTATAATGTTTTCCTTTATCTTCCTATAATGTTTTCTTTATCTTCCTATGTTTTTCTTTATCTTTCCTATAATGTATTTTCTTTATCTTTGCGATAATGTTTTTTTCTTTATCTTTCCTATAATGTTTTCTTTTATCTTCCTATAATGTTTTCTTTATCTTCCCTATAATGTTTTCCTTTATCTTCCTATAATGTTTTACTTTATCTTCCTATAATGTTTTCCTTTATCTTCCTATAATGTTTTCTTTATCTTTCCTATAATGTTTTCCTTTATCTTCTTATAATGTTTTCTTTATCTTCCCTATAATGTTTTCCTTTATCTTCCTATAATGTTTTCCTTTATCTTCCTGTAATGTTTTCCTTTATCTTTCCTATAATGTTTTCCTTTATCTTCCTATAATGTTTTCTTTATCTTCCCTATAATGTTTTCCTTTATCTTCTTATAATGTTTTCTTTATCTTCCCTATAATGTTTTCCTTTATCTTCCTATAATGTTTTCCTTTATCTTCCCTATAATGTTTTCCTTTATCTTCCTATAATGTTTTCCTTTATCTTCCCTATAATGTTTTCCTTATCTTCCTATAATGTTTTCCTTTATCTTCCTATAATGTTTTCTTTATCTTCCCTATAATGTTTTCCTTTATCTTCCTATAATGTTTTCTTTATCTTTCCTATAATGTTTTCTTTATCTTCCTATAATGGTTTCTTTATCTTCCTATGTTTTTCTTTATCTTTCCTATAATGTATTTTCTTTATCTTTGCGATAATGTTTTTTTCTTTATCTTTCTTATAATGTTTTTTCTTTATCTTCCTATAATGTTTTCCTTTATCTTCCTATAATGTTTTCTTTATCTTCCCTATAATGTTTTTCTTTTATCTTCCTATAATGTTTTCTTTATCTTCCCTATAATGTTTTCCTTTATCTTCCTATAATGTTTTCTTTATCTTCCTATGTTTTTCTTTATCTTTCCTATAATGTATTTTCTTTATCTTTGCGATAATGTTTTTTTCTTTATCTTTCCTATAATGTTTTCTTTTATCTTCCTATAATGTTTTCTTTATCTTCCCTATAATGTTTTCCTTTATCTTCCTATAATGTTTTCCTTTATCTTCCTATAATGTTTTCCTTTATCTTCCTATAATGTTTTCTTTATCTTTCCTATAATGTTTTCTTTATCTTCCTATGTTTTTCTTTATCTTCCTATAATGTTTTCTTTATCTTTCCTATAATGTTTTCCTTTATCTTCCTATAATGTTTTCCTTTATCTTCCTATAATGTTTTCTTTATCTTCCCTATAATGTTTTCCTTTATCTTCCTATAATGTTTTCCTTTATCTTCCTGTAATGTTTTCCTTTATCTTTCCTATAATGTTTTCCTTTATCTTCCTATAATGTTTTCTTTATCTTCCCTATAATGTTTTCCTTTATCTTCTTATAATGTTTTCTTTATCTTCCCTATAATGTTTTCCTTTATCTTCCTATAATGTTTTCCTTTATCTTCCCTATAATGTTTTCCTTTATCTTCCTATAATGTTTTCCTTTATCTTCCCTATAATGTTTTCCTTATCTTCCCTATAATGTTTTCCTTTATCTTCCTATAATGTTTTCTTTATCTTCCCTATAATGTTTTCCTTTATCTTCCTATAATGTTTTCTTTATCTTTCCTATAATGTTTTCTTTATCTTCCTATAATGGTTTCTTTATCTTCCGATGTTTTTCTTTATCTTTCCTATAATGTATTTTCTTTATCTTTGCGATAATGTTTTTTTCTTTATCTTTCTTATAATGTTTTTTCTTTATCTTCCTATAATGTTTTCCTTTATCTTCCTATAATGTTTTCCTTTATCTTCCCTATAATGTTTTCCTTTATCTTCCTATAATGTTTTCTTTATCTTCCCTATAATGTTTTCCTTTATCTTCCTATAATGTTTTCCTTTATCTTCCTATAATGTTTTCCTTTATCTTCCCTATAATGTTTTCCTTTATCTTCCTATAATGTTTTCTTTATCTTCCCTATAATGTTTTCCTTTATCTTCCTATAATGTTTTCTTTATCTTCCTATAATGTTTTCCTTTATCTTCCTATAATGTTTTCTTTTATCTTCCTATAATTTTTTCCTTTATCTTCCTATAATGTTTTCTTTATCTTCCCTATAATGTTTTCCTTTATCTTCCTATAATGTTTTCTTTATCTTCCCTATAATGTTTTCCTTTATCTTCCTATAATGTTCTCTTTATCTTTCCTATAATGTTTTCTTTATCTTCCTATAATGGTTTCTTTATCTTCCTATGTTTTTCTTTATCTTTCCTCTAATGTATTTTCTTTATCTTTGCGATAATGTTTTTTTCTTTATCTTTCTTATAATGTTTTTTCTTTATCTTCCTATAATGTTTTCCTTTATCTTCCTATAATGTTTTCCTTTATCTTCCTATAATGTTTTCTTTATCTTTCCTATAATGTTTTCCTTTATCTTCCTTTAATGTTTTCTTTATCTTTCCTATAATGTTTTCTTTATCTTCCTATAATGTTTTTTCTTTATCTTCCTATAATGTTTTTCTTTATCTTCCTATAATGTTTTTCTTTATCTTTCCTATAATGTTTTTTTATCTTTCCTATAATGTTTTTTTTATCTTTCTATAATGTTTTTCTTTATCTTTCCTATAATGTTTTCTTTATCTTCCTATAATGTTTTCTTTATCTTCCTATGTTTTTCTTTATCTTTCCTATAATGTTTTTTTCTTTATCTCTCTTATAATGTTTTTTCTTTATCTTCCTATAATGTTTTCCTTTATCTTCCTATAATATTTTCCTTTATCTTTCCTATAATGTTTTCCTTTATCTTCCTATAATGTTTTCTTTATCTTTCCTATAATGTTTTCTTTATCTTCCTATAATGTTTTTTCTTTATCTTCCTATAATGTTTGTTTTATCTTTCTATAATGTTTTTCTTTATCTTTCCTATAATGTTTTTTTTATCTTTTCTATAATGTTTTCTTTATCATCCCTATAAAATTTTCCTATGTTTTCTTTATCTCTGCTATAATGTTTTCTTGTTCATAATTCCTTAAGTAGGCTGAAGTAGAATTCAGAAAGCAGGTAACAATATCACACTCGAAGCAACAAATGCCATCAACAGCAGCGGCTTCCACACACCTGCAACAACATTTTCCTCCGTTTCAAGTACCTCCATTGAAGGCAAAAGATGCAGTGATATACAGTGAATAGGCTTCTTAGAATTACAAGGGGCAGGAAACAGTGGAGAGCCATGATTGTTCACATCCTGAAGGGACATGATATATAAAAGAAGTAATTCATGTAATGATTTCAATTTAGTCTGTTTAAAAAGAGTGTATAACAATTTATTTCTCCATAGCCTTCTTAGATCTACAAAAGCTAGGGGGTTGTGGAGTCCCATGACGGTTCATATGCAGCACATAAAAGAATGTTAAGTCAGAGTCTGTCTATATTTCTGAGATGAGGTATTATGTACGGTATTTACATTAGTCGGACTATTGTCCTCATCTTTGTCGCCATATTTGTCACAACGTTTCGGCCGTTGTACGCTCCGGCCTTCTTCATGTGGTTGGAATTTCGAACTGAACCCTTTATTTCGATCACTGGGGTAGACTGTTCTAGTGCCAGAGAAAAGCAATGATAAAAAGTTGCAATATGAATTCTGGTAAAAACATGCAATGATAACAGCAAAACTGCAATATGAGCACTGGTAAAAATGGTTGCTGAAGACATTAGGTTTATAATACCCAGAAGTTCATACCCAGATGTTCTCAAGGACACATGGCACAGTGGATAAAGGCGTTGGTTAGATCCAGTGACAGACCCAAAAGAATATGAGTTCAATACCCAGTTAAGGCAGTGGAGAACTTTAACTGATAACTGACATCCATCGAACATGGCATGTGGAACTAGAACAGTCTACACCAGTGATCGAAATAAAAGGTTCAGTTCGAAATTCCAACCGCCGAAACGTTGTGACAAATATGGCGACAAAGATATCGGACTGATATTAGTCCGACTAATGTAAATACCGTAAGTTAAGTCAGTCAATGATTTAAATTCAGTCTGTTAAAAAGAGTTTATGACAATTTGTTGCTCCTAAAGCTTACAAAGGAAGTTGTGGAGACCCACCATTTTCCATATCTTGAAGGTAATATAGTATATAAAAGAAGTCAGTCAATGATTTAAATTTAGTCTTTTTAAAAAGAATCTATGAGTTTGTCTCTCAATAGCCTTCTTAGAGCTATAAAGGATAGGAAGCTGTGGAGGCCCATTATTTTCCATATCCTGAGGAGATGTAGCACATAAAAGAAGAAGTAGATCAGCCAATGATTTAAATTAGTCTGTTTAAACAATTGCAAAAAAAGAAAAGAAAAAACAAGAAAAATATCTTCTATTGAAATTTTGTTTTCTTCTTTACTTTTGTAATTATATTTAATAATTTTATCATTTCTTGGTGACTAAGTTGCCTTCTTCTCACTACTGCCAGTATTCGACTTTCCTGTATTGGATTTTGCAGACAGTTCTACGAAGATTCTTGACTCAACCGTCCCCAGAGTCATACGCAACCGTGAACAGACAGTGTTTTGAAGGACAAAGTGTCGAAAGACAAAATGATGAATGAACAAAATGTCGAACAAGCAAATTGTCAAACGGGTTAAGTATCGAACGAACAAAGTGTCGAATGGACAAAGTGCCGAATGGAAAAAGACTAATTGCCGACAGGCCAGAAATGTGCCTACAATAGAACATCTTTTATTTTGCATACAAGTATCCTGCCGGTAAATAGTTATTTTAAAATTTTAAAATAACTCAAAAACCTCCGATGAAAAAAAAAATCTTTCTGCATAACTGTTAACTTTTCTGAACAAGGATCTACAATTAAACTACATTAAAGATATAACATTTTTATTTATTCATAATTGTGGTAAAAATGAAAATAAAGTTGTTTTTTATTTATTTATGAGGGAAATACAACTATAGCAAAATATAATTAACGATTAGGAGCGATGGCTTTAAAATGACCTAATTCAGTACTGATGTCGTATATATCAGAAATATCTTTTAAGCTTTCGTTTATAATTTTATATTTTTTGTATTTTCTTTCGTCATCTCTGCTTTGTTGCATTTGATCTAAAATCATTTCAGTGCTAGCTTGCTCCAGTCAAAGTTTTCTCAAAAACTTATCCTCTGTTTTCCTGTTCGGCACTTTCTTCGTTGGATATTTAGTCCGTTTGTCATTTTGCCTGTTCAACATTTCATCCATTCGTCATTTTGTGTGTTCGACATTTCATCCATTCGTCATTTTGTCTGTTCGACATTTCATCCATTCGTCATTCTGTCTGTTCGACATTTCATCCATTCGTCATTCTGTCTGTTCGACATTTCATCCATTCGTCATTTTGTCTGTTCGACATTTCATCCATTCGTCATTTTGTCTGTTCGACATCCATTCGTCATTCTGTCTGTTCGACATTTCATCCATTCGTCATTTTGTCTGTTCGACATTTCATCCATTCGTCATTTTGTCTGTTCGACACTTTGTCCTTCGACACTCTGACCTACTACCTACGCAACTGCTGTTTCCCACCCCAATACCTCACTAATTTCTCTACAAAATGCACCACGAATTTAAGGAGTGTCTGTCTTCTGACTTCTCTATTTACAATCTGACTAATGTCCTCATCTTTGTTGTTACTCTCACAACGTTTCGACTGTTGTGCCTAATCATTTTCTTTTTAAAAATAAAGATAATCATTTAAAAAAAAACAAGTAAAACATTCAATTTAAAATCATACAAAAAATTGTGTTAAAAGTAAAATTCAGCTTGGAAACCAAAATAAATTTTAATTTAAGCCGAGACATTAAAAACTACATCAGAGAATTGTAAAAGTACAAATCAACTTTTGAAATAACAACTCAAACATTTTCAGTTAAGAGTAAACTTAACTTTTAAAATAAAATCATACAAATTTGAGTTAAAAGTAAAATGCAGTTTTGAAAATGGCCGAGATATCGCGAGAGTGCAGAAAGGAAAGTGTCGAATTGACGCTGCTATTAACGTTTTGAAGGCGAAAGAAAAGGTATCAATAGAATATTTCTCTCTACATGAAGAGACAATAAACAAGTGGTAAGAGACTGTCGATTCTATTACTGAACAAACAAGTGACATATGCATCAATAGAGATTTAGACGGTAAAGAAATAGAAACAAATACTATAATTGAAGGAGAATATCTTTCCGGTATATTGTAGGAGTTTAGTATTTTATTTTAAACCAAATATTACTTTCCGGATTGATGAAACAGAATGGTGGACGTATCAGCTTGTTATTGGGTCTCTCAGTACATTAGATTGTTTGAGTTCTGGTAATAAGGTAAGTCTTCATTTTATGGTTTCTACGCAAAAAGAAAACCCTATTGGCATTGACCCAGTTTCAAAGTTAACAAAAAAAAAATCAGAGTGATATCTTTGAGATTTAAATCTAGTTCACAAAGTGAAATGTTTGGATACAGACCATTTTGAAAGTGTTAAACAACACTTGTTTAAAGTAATGCACAGACATATTTTTGAAAAAAAAAATTAACTATCCTTTACATTGTCAAGGAAAAGAGGCGTTAAATGAAAGCAGTAAAACATGATGTCATTGAAAAGTTTAAAGTTTTGTCAAATATCTAATGACAATTCTGAAATTAAAAATTATGAAAATCCAAGATGTATCTCATTTTCTGAAAAGAAAACAAACCAGAAAACCAGCGATGGCCGTAAGAAGTTTTCCTTCTCAACTCTGTTCTATTTTGTTGATAATAGTTGTTTTTATATGAGCCCAGCAGATTTGTAATTAGAAATATTATCTTGCCTAAGTGTTTGGCTCACAAAGAAAAATTTTGTTCAAGCTAGTTTTGCAAATTGTATATTCTGTCTTCTTATTTTTATATCATTTAATAAATGTAAATTTCTTACAAACTTCACACCGGAGTAAGAAACTTCTAATTTTTCGTTTACGCCATTCATGATACTCAGGGATTAGAGATTTGACGTTCTCTCCTCTCCTCCACCCCCAAATCCGTTTATTTATCAGGCGTCTGACGAACCAAGTAACTTTCTGGGAATTTCGAACGTAACGCTTTGTTTAATTTACGGAGGGTGGTTTTTCTCGTTCTGTTGTCTATGTTTGTGAATTTGGTAACATAGTTAATGTGAGTTCAATCCCTCAGCTGGGTATTACCGACTCAGGCTTAGTGGGGAAAATGATGAGGAACAACAGAGCAATACTAAAATGAATACTAGGAGATATCCCTCGACAGTGGAACGAGAGAATTCTACCTACGAAGATTAAATAAAGGGTTCAGTTCAAAATTCTTTGAAGGATGCCCAGATCGACAGTTGCTTGAAGAAGCCCAGATGATAAAACGTTTGAAACAATGAAAATGATAGTATTTCATTCTAGAATTTCAGACAGAAGTCATTTTTATATTGCGGACTGGAAAATATTTTCTTATTACCATTTTATTATTTTAAATAAAAATAAACCCCTAATTTCAAAAGTAGGTAGTGATTAGAAGAAGAGGCAATAAACAGTACATATTAAAGAATCCAAGTTTCTGTAGGAATTTCTATTAGTATAAAATTTAAAAAAAAGCAAAGTAAAAACTCTGTTTGGTGCTATGTTGTACATTAACAGTGGTTCTACTTAGTGACCTGCATTAATCTATTCTTCTGATTGTATGAACATCTGTTTATATTTATGAGATGTGGTATTGTAACTATTTACATTATTTATATTGTTCGGGCCGTTGTCCTCATCTGTATTGCCCTAGTCAAAAGGTACAGCGACTGGAATTAAAAATGAGGACAACAGCCAGAACACTGTAAATAGTATCAGGTCATCCCATAAGTTCTGTCCGAATTTTGAATAAAGAAAACAAGTGATCAAATGTTACATTTAATTACAGATTCAATCAACAATGTATTTTCCCTGATTATCTATGACTTCCTTCCATCTATTAACAATCTTACTAATTCCATTACTGTAAAATTCTTTTGGCTTTGATTCGAAGAGCTCACAAATGTCAGTTTTAACCTCTTCCTGTGTTACAAAAGCTGTTTCTTCCAAATGATTCTGTAAGCTACGAAACAAATGGTAGTCTGAAGGAGCAAGATCGGGGGAATAAGGTGGATGAGAAATTTTCTCCCAAGCAAGTTCTTCGATCTTTTGTGACGTGATTCTTGCTGTGTGGGGCCTCGCATTGTCCTGATGAAACATCACCCCTTTTCGATTCACTAGAGCAGGTCTTTTTTTCCTCAAAGCTTGGTTCAAACGCTTTAATTGCTGACAGTATATGTAAGCATTAATTGTTGCATTAGGTGGTAAGAATTCAAATTGGATTATTCCTTGGCGATCCCACCAGATTGAAAGAAGAACGTTTTGCCCATGAAGTTCCCTTCTCGGCTGTGGCTGGGGTTCTTCCCCTTTACCAAGCCACTGTCTACGACGCTTAACATTTCGATAAAAGATCCATTTTTCGTCGCCAGTCACAAGTCTATCCAAAAAAGGTGAAACAAGTTGGCGAGAATGGAGAGAAGAGCAGATGTCAACTCGGGATTTGAGGTTGTTTTCAGACAATTCATGAGGCACCCATTTTCCAAGTTTAAGAACTTTTCCAAGTTGTTGAAGATGACGATGAACAGTTGTATTGTTTGAACTGAGAACCACTGCCAATTCCTCAACTGATAAAGCAGGATTTTCTTTAAAGGCTGCTTCAAGAAGCTTTTCATCAAACTCAACTGGACGTCCTGTTCGATCTTCATCTTCATTCACCTCTGAATTTTGCAAACCATCTTCTGCAAGTTCTTTCATTCACACATTCCTCTCCATAAACTGAGTGAATGTTTCTAGCCGCTTCGGCTGCTGAGTTTCCTTTCTTGAATTCATAAAGCATTATGTGCTTCAAATGATTCTTGGGTACTTCCATGTTAGCAGGGTTTTAATCAAACAAAATTTAATTTCATTATTCTCTGAAATAAAATTTGATCAGTTTAAATGCATCTAAACATAAAAATAATGTTCAACTCTGTTAGACATTATAAAATACTCTTTAACTTTCGTTCATTTTAAGAAAAAGTTAAAATTCGAACAGAACTTATGGGATGACCTGATATAAATTATTTTATTAACTTAGCAATAAAAATAATAAGAACAGTGTAAAAACACAATATATACGACTTAAATGTACCTATTGTTGATCTGAGCCAGTGATGGATTATAACTAACACATGGATCAGAATCAGTGATGAGTCAGTGCATTTTACATTTATGTCAGTGATTAGAACCTGACAAATGTTTCTTATTTAAAAAGAGGTTGCTTTGAGCTTTATATTGATATAAAAGGTATTTATTTTTTTGACACTGATTAACGATTTTTATTGATTTATAATTATTAATTAATATTCAATAATTTTTGTCAAGCAGTTGATTTCTATTTACATGATATAAATGCGGGCTATTTTCCCCCATCATTGTTGTTATCACAACATTTCGGTCGTTGCTATCTTTGATCTTCATCAGTTGTATGTCGAACCAGATAACCTACAGAGAATTTCGAATTGAACCCTTTATTTAATCTCTGGGAAGTAGACTGTTCTCGTTCCACTGCCCATGTCTCGGGAAATCTCGTCTTGTTCTTATTTTTAGTACTGCTCAGTTATTGCTCGACTCGTTTCAACTAAAGTGAACTGATAATAAAACATGTTTCAAACGATTCCTTTGTTGTATTCTATATTTTCAGTTTTATTTCTCCAACGTTTTAGACCTATATTTAACGTTTTCTTTTCTGTTCAAGCATTTGAGTCTTCGCCTTTGTGGTTGCCGCCTCCATTTTGTTTGTCTGCCATCTCTCTTGCTTCCCCAATTACAGTCGATACTCATCTTTGTTATTTTCGTTATTCCACGAATCTGGGCTCGATCTCCAGCTGACATTCGATCATCAGGTTCGATCTCATTTTATTTCTTGAGAATCCTTTGCTTTCTCAGCTTGAAAGACAATTTGGACTCTCTAAGCTACCGATCTATGATCTCTCTCACACACACAGACAGACACAGACACACACACACACACACACACACACACACACACACACACACACACACACACACACACACACACATCTTGCGCTTCCGGATTCTTGCTTTTGAGTCAACTTTAATTTTCAAAAAACTAAATGCAATGTCAGTTGTTATTTTCTATCTTCTTAATTCCTGTTTGTTTCTATGTTCTCTCTCCTTAATTAATAATTATTTTCTCAGATTCTTTCACAAACAGTAACCACTTGTATCTTAGTGGTTTCGTCGTATTGCTGGAGGAGGAGGAAAGTACACACACACACATACATACACACACGCACACATATAGATATATGAGATAACGATATATATTTTTATATATCAAGGATAATATTGGGGAAAATGTATGAAAAAGTGAAAAAAATTTCTTGTGAAACGTTTCGTCCTTTAGGACGTCATCGGACTAAATTTGTTATGTTGTCCAACTGCACATGCGCACAAACGAGAGATGCTGGGAATTTAAAATTTAATTTAAAAAAAAATCTATCCGATTTCATTCAGATTCATTTAGTCTGTTGAAGTCTTAAAGAATGAAACCTTTTCCATTTTGTCATACATTTTCCTCCAATTCATCTATCTATCTATCTATCTATCTATCTATCTATCTATTAATAAACACGAAAGGATAGCTTATGTTTGCCGACGCTTTTCGTCCGCTAAGTGACTTTATCAAAGCAAATGTATTGATGAATCTTTTCTTAGAAACATTATAAAGGAATACACAAAGCCAGTCGACTAAATCAAGAAAATTAAAATAATTATCTAATACAAAAAATTCAAAACAGCTACTCTTATCATCAACAACAGCATCTTACTTGCAAGATATAAATTACAGAGAACCAATATTTATATTATATTTTTTTAAAAATTCACATGTCTTTAAGAACTGCATTCATGATCAAACCAAATTTATGAATAATTATATTGGCCATAACACTACATGCCTATTAAGAAGTCACACGTTATAACATGAGACTTCAATTAGGACTCAATTAGGACTCATTTAAACACACGCGGGAAACTATTAAACGTCATCCGCAACACACTTGTAGAAAAAACAAATATAATGTTTGGCAAATAATAAAGCATTCCTTTTACTCTAGAAAAATATTTAAAAAAATACACATTCAGTTAAAAATATATAAAAAAAAACTCCCTGATAATGGCCAATAGAATAGTCGAAAGCCCCAAATATAAATACGTTTTCTGCGCATAGGCTCCACGCATACATCCGCTTTAACCAAAATAAAACAATTTATTGACCAGTCATAGCCACCCTCGCTCCAAAAACGAAAACTTTAATTCGTCGCCAAACGACGGCTATATATATATATATATATATATATATATATTCTCTGATTCTAACAAACTCAACACAGACCAACTTGGGCGTCAACACCGGCAAGCTGAGAGAGAGAGAGAGAGAGAGAGAGAGAGAGAGAGAGGGGGGGGAGGTGACAGAAACCAGCCTTTATGTCAACACCGACGCGCTGAGAGAGAAACACCACTGACGACAGCCATCATTTTGCTTTAGCGACAGCAACAAATAAAGTTACTAGATTTGTATATACGCAAATAAATTATGCATTTATTTACCAATATTTTTTTACGTAAATTTACGTTTGCCAACGCGAAGAAGGAATTAAGCTCCACGGCAACAACAACAGGGTTCTGCTTCCAGGTTACCCATGTTCAGAAAAAAAAAAGAAAATATACGGACATAAGAAAAATTAAATAAAAACTTAATCGCAGTACCTTGTCAGTCGTCTTTAATTAAATTTGTATGGGGAGGATTGCTACCAAAATACACACACCCAACACACATGCACACACACACACACACACACACACACACACACATATATATATATATATATATATATATATATATATATATATATACAGAGAGTCGTTTCAAAAAACGCTATTACAACCACATTAATAGTTTCAATCTATAAACATGGTACCAACCTTTCCACATATATATGGAAGATCGAACAAGTAGATAATAATGATTCCATTTTGAAATGGGAAATATTAAAAAAAAGTTATATAATGCAGATGATAAGAGGAAAATGTATGGAGGAAAACTAGCTATTGCAACCCATAAGGAACCTAAACATTTATTAAACCAAAAATCGGAAATTCTCAATAGGTGTAGGCATAGTAAAGGCTGCTTATTAGAATAGATTTTTTTATTTATTTCTTTTTTTTTGTCACGTGGTTATAGTTATTTTGGCTTTATCAATAAATACTGTTAGGTAATTTTCCTTTCTGGCCAGTTTTACCCTGAAGATCCGTTTAGGTGAAGCCTAGGTAGGTTTGCCTGGCTCCTTAGGATTACTTGAGGTTATCGCTGTACTTAGTGTATTGAGCACTTTACGTCGTTGTCGTTTTACTCTTTTTACTCATTTTGAGTTTTTCCTTTGGATTGGAGCTTAAACACTCGACAATTGTTTTCACCTTGTTTTTTTTATTTTTAATTGTATACTATTTGAATTGTTTGCGATGATGGATGTCTCGCCATTTAAAGCATTAACCTTTGCATTAGTTTTGTGTGAATAATTCATGTATTTGTAAATTGATTGCACGTTTATCGTAATTTAAATAACTGATCCAAGTGCGACTTTTGGATAATAAGTGCGACATTACTGTAATTATTGAACAATATAGTTCATGCCACTTTGACAGAAAAATTTACCAGTAAAAAATTTGTTCAACACCATATTTGGTATAAACGCAAACACTTTAAAAATTTAAAATCAAACTCAGCGTTGCTTTGGCGCGTTCCAAAACCAATAACTCATTTTCAATAGCATTTTCGGATACAACAACACATATTTTCGTTGTCCTCTTATTACTAAGAGAAAAACCAAGAACAACATCTATTCTATACCTGAAGATGTCTGTAGGAACAGACGAAAGCTTGTAGTAAAAATAACAACTAATACGGCAGAAATTTATATAAACAAGGATCAATTCATTCATAACGGATCTGGAGGTTTTTGTATACTATTTGAATTGTTTGCGATGATGGATGTCTTGCCATTTAAAGCATTAACCTTTGCATTAGTTTTGTGTGAATATATATATATATATATATATATATATATATATATATATATATATATTATGAAATGGACAAAGTCTAACAATTCATTTAAGATATTTTTATGTTTATATATATATATGTATCTATAAAATGAATGTATAAACATAAAAATGTCTTAATATATATATATATATATATATATATATATATATATATATATATATATATATGAGGTTGCTGAAAGATTTTCGGCCTATGGAGGATTTTTTAAAATTTGTGATATTTGGCCATTTAATTAAATTCTAGGAACTGCGTAAGGCCGAGAAACTTTCAGCATGTCCTCGTTATCTATCTATCTATCTATCTATCTATCTATCTATATATATATATATATATATATATATATATATATATATATATATATAATTCTCTTCAAATCTATATGATATCTTTTTGTCGGTCGGTCTGTCTATCTTTCTATGTAATTCTCAAATCTATCTATCTATCTATCCGTCTGTCTGTTAATATCCATCTATCTATCTATCTGAGTCTGTTCATATTTCCTATGTATCTTAATAGACATTGTATTTTTATATATTATTCTGTACACTACTTTATATTGCCTTAAAACATTCTTTTGCATAAAACGATAGGAAAACATGGCCCCTTATATCGCATTCAGATTTAATGAGGTTTTCATTAATTACTTCATTAATTGAAGTGTTTAATATAAACATTTCATTAAAAAATAAAAACACAATTTCTTCAGCGTATTAAAAAGCGGTTTGAATCATATGGAACTCTTGTTTTCATTGATTTATTAAACATAATCATTTAAAAAGACCGGTTATTTAACACATGATTTATTGAGATCAATATTTAATAATCTTTCGCGAAATTTCCTTTGAAAAGAATTTAAACTCAAGCGTAACATTTGACATGAATAAATAAAATTGTGGAGGAATCAAAATCTGAATTAATGACAATGTATGGATGCGAAAAAGTGTGGGAAAGGAAGAATCCACATATAAAATACAATGTGTATATATTCGTGCACACGAGGGTTGCTCCTAAAGTAATGCCTCCGCTTTATTCTCATTAGTGGATGTTGAACGTATACCACTAGAGTATGAACCTTCCTGCTAGAAATCCATAATTATTTTACTAATGGCAAGAATTTATACGCAAAATAATCATTCATTCAGTTTTGCAGCCCATATAATTAACGTCGGAAAAAATGGTGGTTAGTGAGATTTTGGTTTTTCATTCATCTTCGAGAGCTTCAACGAATCATCCTTCTCACATTGTCGGTCGAGTGTTTAATATAACTTCTTATTAACCAGCTGTCTTGTATGCGTTTATCTTAAATCCAGCTGGGCTCATTTCCTTAATTTTGTTAAGATTAACCTAGTAAATATGGGGTGGCGGATTATCACAGATTAACTCGTAATAGATCCTGATGGATATTAAATTCGATTAAGATCTCTGCTATTTTCTCGAGTAAATCGCATACTAATTGCCTTGATATATATATATATATATATATATATATATATATATATATATAGCAGCCGAATATATATACTTAGATTCGGGGCAGAAGTATCGATTCATATCAAACAAATTCTTTCATTTTTGACAGGTAGTATGCTACTGAAAGAAATAAAAAACGGTAAGTTTATTCAGATTTCAGTCGTTATTTCCAATGTTTCTATGGCTACAAGAAGAGGGTAGTAACCAATGATAATCTACTTTTTTTTTCAAGCTGTTCGCTTTAAATATCGTTTGTCACATCATTTGTCCTTTCATGGCGATGAAGAATAGACCTTGTTTTATGTTTTCGCAACTAATTTCTTTCTGGATTGACCTTCCGTATATTATTCGTTTCAGCAACTTCTTTTCTTTTTATTAATGTCCGACCAAAATTTAGTAATTCTCCAGAAAACTAGTAAAAGAAAAAGAATCATTGGATGTCTTCATGCACGAAATCGAGTTTCTAAAACATAGAGACTTTTTCTGCTGTATATTTAGCAGTTGATTTCATTTATTTTATAGCGACCGTCTTTATCCGCCGAAAGTCAAACAAAAATGGCAACTTTATCATTATTAAGGATCCAAGAAGTAATTTATATTCAGTTCGATGCGCCGCTGAATGTCTATTTCTGACATTTTCTTTGGAGCTTATCACAACCTATGTAAAACAGATAGACAGTAGTTCACAAATGTGCGTAAAGCTATTTACCTGCATGTAATTCAATATTATAAACCTTACATTTTAACACAACCATTTAACAAATCGAATGTTTATAGAAATGTTCTATAAGAAACTTTTTTATGTTATTTCACTTCTTGGTCGCAAAGTTTATTCCCAACAAGAATATTTATAAAATGAATTTCGTAAAAAATAATATATTAAATCATATAAAATAAGTAGAAATAAATTCTCTGGTATACGAAATATGTTTAGACAGTATCCATTTTATTAAGTGATAATGAAAAATAAGATTTCTAAAGCAATAGTGCCTTAGTCTATTACGAAATACATCATTTTGCGACCTCTTCCGTCATTATTTTTATTTTTCGAAACAGATTGTGAAATCGTTTTCGGGATCACCATCAGCTGTCATGTTACGTTCTCCGTAATCTCGTCTACAGTCGGAAATAGTCTCCTTTGCAACTGTGAATTTAGCCTTTGGAAATGGTTGAATTTGAAGAGTTCCGAAGTTTAGGGGTATAAATTCTGAACTTTAGGGACCGCTGGTAGATCTGGTTGATGCGATGTTTTTGCAAAAAAAGCCTGTAAGAGACGTCATAATAAACGCCATAGTCGCACAACAAGCAATGCCGCTGAACTTTGCTTTACTGCCGATTTGAGTAATTCAACGGAACAGTTTCTGTTCATACGTACACATTAAGGCACGGATCGACTATTTGCCAAGACTAAATACCTGGATATCTTTCACAGAAAACTTTTAAACCTTACTAGATACTGTATCATCATTTTCAGTTATTTGATGTTTCATCGCAATGGACCTTAATTTAGTTTTCTAAATTTCCATTGCCTTACCTTTCTTTATGTTGTGATAAGAGCCAGTTAACGTCCCTACTATCACGAATAGACTGATCCATTCACGATAAGTTGTCATGGGTAATTGTGTAGGAAGGAGATAATACTATTGCAGTGACTTGTGCAGCTGAGTGTTGAATAAAACTATCACAACTCTGTCGAGTTAAGTATTGTGTGTTGCCAGATCGCACGTCACAACACTTTAGCAGCCAAATTATTGACTATGATTCTACAAGATAAACTTGACTATTATTCTATGGAATGGGCGATATTGACTAAGCTTAGCTTAGACTTGCGTAGAGACACAATAATGGGTCAACTAGTAAGAATTTAATAGCAACGGCATGCAAAAAGACTTTGTTAATCAAGAGCCTCTTATATGAAGATGTACATGAAATTGCTGATTTATGTAAGCAAAATAAAGTGAAAAATCACAGAAAATAAATTTGCTCAAACGAAATATTCCCTCTGTGTCTATATATAATTCATTCCACTTTGGCAGCAAGTTGTCATTTTCTTTAAAAAACTTTATTCCATTGAATGAAGATTAATTGAAGAATTCTTCAATTTAATCTAGAATGAACTTTTGTTTGCATGCAATGAAGTGATTTGAAATGTTAAACCCTCGACGTCAAATAAGATGCAAGAAATTCTTCTGTTGATTCAGTTTTTGTATTTTTCTTTTAGCTTATACTTTACTACTCACTTGAATTTAGCATTTTTACAAATTGTTCACCCAATGCAAGGCTCAAGAGCCACTTAAAGTAGAATGTTACTGAATGAGATTGCTGTATGAACGTAAAAGGAGAAGGAGGTAGGTGTGGATCATGAGGATATAAAGGAAATATAACGGTTGAACATAGACTTGAACAGGTTAAGCTGATAGCAATTGGAGAACTATCCTCTCGGGATTCTTCTCTACGATGAAGCGGTTGTAGGAAGAAGCTGTTGGAACGGGACTTCTTTCTAACTAATGGATTACAAAGGGAATGTGCTTGATTTGTCTCAGTGTACGTGGCATGATAGGTCTGAACTGTGAAGGTTTGAAATAATGGAACTAATGAATGTAACACGTAGAACTTTTTCCATGGAAGCAGTGATAGGGTAGCGAGAAGGCTTGCGACATTTCTTCAATAGGGAAAGGTGTTGTCAAGTGAAAAAAAAATCATCCATATTTATGTATTAATTACTTGGTCCCTTTAACAGAAGCTGTGAAGTATGGGACAATCGCTGATTACGCAACGATTATGATAAACGTCCAATCGTGTTGTTTTCAGGCATACTTCTGATTCTAAGCGGTATCTGATCCATTTGCTGATCTATGGGTTTGCATCACGTGGTAAAGCCGGTTTCATTCCATACTGGTGAACATGGTTTAATGCAAGCCCAATTTCCTTTGAAATATATGCTTGTATGGGCCCAATTATTTTGAGACCAGTACAAAAAGGAAATTAATGTACATACAAAAGACTACTTAAATTAATGAAGTCATAAATCGTTATTCCTCTAATAGTTCTATAATTGTATAATTGCAATATTTTATTTATTGCGTTAAAGAATGGGATAAAATATTTTATTAAACACGTTATTTCGTACAGTATTTACATTATTCGGGCTATTGTTCTCATCTTTGTTGCCATATACATCACAACGTTTCGGCCGATGTACGCTTCGGCCTTTTTCAGGTGGCTGGAATGTCGAACTGAACCCTTTACTTCGCTCGCTGGGGTAGACTGTTCTAGTTTCATGTGCCATATCTAATAGATGTCAGTTATCTCCTGTTAATTCCTTTCTCCAAGTTCTCCACTGCTTTAACCAGATATTGAACTCACAACTCTTTAGGTCTCGGTACTGGATCTAACCAACGGTTTTATCCACTGTATAATTGAGGACATCTGCGTTTGAATTTTTGGGACTTATAAATTTAATGTCTTCAGCAACTTTTTTTACAAGTGCTCATATTGCAATTTTTGCTGTTATCATTTTATTTTTTTTTACCAGAGCTGATATTGCTTATTATTGCTTTTTTTTCTGGTACTCCTTATTACTGGTTCCCATATTGTATTCATTTCTATGCTTGGTCGGCTCAGGAGATTTTTTTAAGGCAGTGGAGAACTTGGAGAGAGGAATTAACAGGAGATAACTGATATACATTAGACATAGCAAGTGAAACGAGAACAGAGTCCCCCAGCGAGCGAAATAAAGAGTTCAGTTCAACATTCCAACAACCTGAAGAAGGCCGTAGAGTACATCGGCCAAAACGTTGTGATAAATATAGCAACAAAGATGAGGACAATAGTTCGAATAATGTAAATAGTGTACATGATATCTGATCTCAGAAATATAGACAGAAATTATTTCGTAGAATTCAGTAATATTTTTATTATATTAAATATAATTTCATTGGTCATGCAAAGCCGTGTTAAAATTATTTTGAAATAATTTCAAGTTTACATTTGTAAAAAAATATTCATGTACTTTAGATTGCAGCGAAAACATCTAAAATAAAAGATTTTTGCACGTATTGACAACCAAAGATCCAGGAGAAACTTAACGCATGCCTTTAAATATTTGAGTTTTTATTCAATTACAAAAATATATATTTATTTATTGTTTTTTTTCTTTCTTACTAATCGTTTTGAAATTATTTGAAATCGTTTAATCGATACGTTAGAGTTCACTACGAACATCTCATTGAGTTTTTTATCCTTGAAATGTTTATTGAGTGACGGTTTTCGCTGAAACTTCTCTTGGTTCTCTGAACTGGGGTCCTCGCATGGTAAAACTTACTGCTTCTTTAATAACCAAATTGTTCTCAAAAAATGTCAAATCTATACGAATCACAGTTCTATTATCAACTGAAATCGTACAAGGAAAAAAATCTAAAAATTATGAGTCGAAATATTTCCAGATGTTGTTATGTAAGATGAGTGAAATTAAATTTTATCAATTTAATAATTTATTTATTTAAAATAAAATGTTAATTAAAATATAATTTTCGTGAGATTAAATTGCTAAGCTTAAGAGAAACCTCCAATTTTCTTGTTTTAAAAATTCCCAGTAAACTTATCTGAGACCGTGCTACGATTGCTGGGCGTTGAATTAAAAACTAAATCTAGCAATGGCGTAAAAGCCTTGCTGCTAGTCATACTACGACAGGAATTACTTTCCGTCCATTCATACAGGCATCAACCCATTTGAGATTTTTGATGGCTGTTGGAAATTCATCTTCTATAAATGAAGCATATCGTCACAACTCCCTCTCTCTCTCTCACTCTTTATCTCGCACTGTTCTATATCCCTTTGCGAAGCCAGTGCTTATGGCTCTCCACAATTTCCTCAATTTTTTTGCTCGAATTACCAGTTGTTTCTTCATCATTCCTCTTTGTGTTTGTGGTACTTCTATTGATTTATTCAAACTCATCAAGTACGTTATTCATTGTTTTCCTCACTTGTTACTCATGCGTCCAGTATGTCTCATGGGTGTTAATTTCTCCAGGCCTTCTTTTCTCTAATTGTTAGCAGCAGTCGTTTTATAACTCCTATCACCCTCAAATCTTCCTCGTTTCTCACGCACACTGATCATTAGGAAAATAGATATCGAGCAAAACTGAACACGACACCAATACAAAATCACCAAAAGTACTGATTTCAAGTTTTCGCTTTCAAATTTGCATTAAAAATCTTCTTTATTTTATTGATTCCTTTAGATATTTAACCTAGTTATTTTCTAGTTTTATCGATTGCATTTCCCTAAACTTTTACTTCAGTTTTTCTCTTTGATTCGCTTTTTGTCATAAAGATGGCCTTTCCCGTAGTAAATTTTCTTTGAAATTCTGCATTTTCATTTGAAAGAAAAATTAATTATATTTTACGGTTAATTTTTCTATTTACCTAAAAAGGATGTGTGTGTAGCTTAGCGGTTATCGGTACAAGTTGACTTCAAATAAAGATCAAAGCCAAGAGATTCACTTTCGTACAGATTCCATTTATCACCTAAACAGCAGGGCAGACAAAGCTCTCTAGCCCTGCTCGGCAGCGAGTCAAGCAGAAGGAAAACCCCGAATTTAAAACCGTTTCAGGGTGGGGCTAGTAATTCCCCCAAATAAAAACTTACTTGAAACTGAGACGAGAGCAATACAACATCGAGGGATTAAACTGCGGACCTCTACTGCCAAGAGGGAACAGACTACAGGGGGGCGACACTATTTTTGGGACACTTTGAAAAGTGTGCTTAAAGGTGTTTTTTGCTGCCGAGAGCTTTTGTGCTGATAAGTAGGTAGTTCAGCAGTAACTGTCCATTAATGGTATGAACATTCATTGATGGTTTTGTCTTTGGTTTCATGTTTTCTTTATTTTTACTTCAACTTAGGCGACACTATTTTTCGGACATGGCACAAATTCCGGGTTTTTTTAATGATTTAGTCGTCGAACGTCTACAATATGCAAATATTCTGCAGGTAAATTGTACCCTGACCATTACATTTGAGTATCTTTACCATTCACTGCGCAAACGTATTAAAATCCCGAAGAAGAATGCATTCAAAAGAAGTCATCAGTTTGGTCCAAAAGAAGAGAGAAGACGGACTCAGCATCCGAAAGATCGCCGCTGAGATGAAGCTACCGAAGTCAACAGTTGAATACATGCTAAGTACAGACTATGACCGAAGGAGAAGAGAGGACGGAAAAAAACAATTTCCAAGAGAACAGAAAGAGGAATGAAGAGGTGTGTTACGAGGTTGTTATCATATGGAGAAAGGGTGACAGCAAAGAAAATAAAGGAGAAGTGTGAACTTGACGCCAGTGTTCGAACTGTAGAAAGAAAGCTACACGAAATTGGACTTAAGTATGCTAAAATCAAGAAAAACTTACACTAACGAGAAAACACAAGGAGGCAAGGCTGGGAAGCGCCAAAAAATGGATAACAAACCATGTCGACTTCAAGAAAGTGATATTTACTGATGAAAAACGTTTTAAGTCCGATGGACCTGACGGGTGGTGTACATGGTCGAGAAAAGGTGAACCTGTTATTCTCAACAAGAGACAGATGGGAAGAGGAGTCATGTTTTGGGTATGGTATTTCCGAATGGAAACTTGTGGCTCGAGTGGTTAAAAGGGCGTCAAAATAGCTTGAGCTATAGAGAACTTTTGGAAAAGAGAGCCCTACCACTCAGAAAAAGAAATGGGAAGAAATTTTATTTTGCAGCAAGATAACTGCAGCAGCCAAATCAGTGATAAATTGGATGTGAAGCAAATATAACTACTCTGGAATGGCCTGCAAGAAGTCCAGACTTAAATTTAATTGAAAACATGGGAAATGCTTGCAGAGATTGTTTACGACGGGACAGAAATAACCAGAGAAGCTGAACTGTGGCATCGCATACAAGATGCTAAAAATAGACTGTTAGAAACACAAAGAGATGTTATTATTAATATGTACGAACATTATGAAGATAGACTGATAGAAGACATTGAAAAAAAGGGTGCTGCCATAAACTATTAGCATTGTTTCTGCATTGTCCGAAAAATACTGTCGCCTTTGTAATGTGAAAATTTGTAAAAAAATAAAAATACTTCTAATTTGAATTCTGCTTTTCCATTTGTAGTATTGAAACAGTTTTTTAAATGTTATTGCCATTACACTAAAACAGTACAGACTGCCTGTGCTACCTAAAACTTGAAAAAATAAAGTGTCTGAAAAACAGTGTCGGTCCCTTGTATACAGGATACGCGACAACGTTTTTATAATATGCAGTGTACGTTCGAATTTGGGATCTGTGCACATGTAGAGACAATGGATTTGTTTAATAAAGAAGTTGATTTTTCCTCTCGACTTCAGATTTTGATCTCTTTTTGTTGAAAATAGCAGCAAAAGTCAAAGGATTTATAGTGTACTGCTAACTTCGGCTATGATGCAAACAAACAACTCCTTTGCTGATTATTGTCGGCCAACTGTGTGATCGGGTAATCAACTATAACATTCTGATAAACGCACCGTAGCACAACAATAATCAATATTTCTCAGCAAGTGGCAACGTCTTTAGAAGCTGGGAAAGATCAACTTTATTCAATTGAATTTTGTAGGGAGAACAGTCTTGCTTGCTAATTGGCAAGAAAATAATGGATTTCACAAAACTGCCTGTTTGTATCTTCAAGTCGTTATCCACGCATGCGCAGATCTTGTCAAGCAGATTTTTCAAGGAATCCCGATTATGCTTGAAGGTTATCTATCATGGCAGTTAATTCGATTTGAGAAAAACTCACGGGATTTTACTTCCGAGAAACTAGATTTGCCTTTGATCGAAAATGCTTGTTTCTTCATCGCATGTATTTGAACTGATTTAGCTCGAAGCAACCTTCCAAGTTATGCAAGCTGTTATTGAAATGTTATAGTGTTTAAGCTTTCATTAAAATCATTATTCATTCAACATATTTCTTTTACGGGAGTAACTAAATATAAATAAAATTAGACTTTGATTTTGAAATTTTCATTTTCATCATTCGGCGAAATTGTTGAGGAATATTTCATTAAATGGAAGCTAAAATCCTGTAGCTATAAATTATTCTAAATTGTCCATGCGTTATAAATTTCAGCTACTTCATATTTCTAGTGTAAGATATAATTTTATCTTATCGATGGAAAAAAGAAAAAAAAAGACATTCCTAACCACGGGTCGATTTTTGTCAGGTTTCACACGTAGTGTCGTTATCAGCGACTGAGACTAGCTGATCATTACTCACGAATTCGATCCTCAGTCGGGTCAAAGGTTAATCCCTTCCCTGCCAATTATTTTGGGAAAGACGTTTCAGTTTCAGACATTTTTTTTTATTTGATTTTAATACAGTAACTAAGAAACTGAGGCACGTTGAAATATCCGAGCGGTGGCTAACACTTCTAACAGACGACAACTGGACTCGTTTCAAACTCAGAAATGTATAAAAAGAATCAAAATGACGTATAAAAACGTCTGTAGCTGGTTTTTGAACCTTATGTTTTAGACGTATTTATTCGTCCGTGTTTGAAAAAAAAACGCTTTCGGTAATAAATAGGCCTTTATTTTTAAAAGGGCGGTTAAATAGTTTTGGACATATAAAAACAGAGTCTTTCTCTTACCTTGCAA
The DNA here is from genome assembly GCA_903632075.3 of Acanthosepion pharaonis. Taxonomy (NCBI): domain Eukaryota; kingdom Metazoa; phylum Mollusca; class Cephalopoda; order Sepiida; family Sepiidae; genus Acanthosepion; species Acanthosepion pharaonis. The sequence continues at coordinate 3,088,365 of CAHIKZ030000669.1, read as the reverse complement.
CTGATATATAAAGAACTTTGAAGAATATATGTATAATTAGAACTGATTTAACGTAAGTTTTATATAAAATGTCCATAAAATAAAATGCTACCTTGCTAAATATCGAAACAGACATCTGAGCAAAAAAACCCCGAAATGAACATATAGCGCCAGTCGGCGATACCCAGACGAATAATAAGTTAAAAAAAAAGGAAAGATATTTTTATATATTTTTTCTAAGACAACAAAAATTTAAAAAAGATCATTTACACTATTTACGCATAATAAGGTAGTTTACAAAATAAAACAAATGATGGAGCCCTATCGTTTAACAGAACTTCTGACTACGCAATGTTTTTATTTTTCCCATAGGGTGCAAGTATGAAAAGGCTCATTGGCGAAAAATGGCATGTTGTTCTTTTGGGGAACTTCAAATGGACTCTGAAGCCAATTTCACATAATTATGTCGCGAGTGAAAAAAAATTGGCTTCAGAGTCCATTTGATACCTATGTTTAATAACGTATCCAAAGATATTTGTTAAAATACGTCACAAAGAACTGTCGTAACTACTCGTTAACCTTAACATATTTGGGAAGGATATTAGAATAATTCAGAACCTGCATACGGATAGAAAATAAATTCAGTAAATATACAAAAATAAAAAGGTTGAAAGACAAGGGTGTGACTTCTCACCGGACTCATTCAACCTATGCAGTGAAAAGATTTTGAGATAATTAGAATTACTAGCACGTTTCATTATTGGCAGCCATAATCTTAACAACTTAAGATATGCAGACGACATAATGCTGATAGCAGACACAGAAGGGAAACTTCAAGAACTCCTACAGAAGATAGTGAAGAAAAATTAGAAGAAATTACGAAACATCAATTGCAAGAAAACAGATTTCATGGTTGTCAGCAAAAGCAACAGCCCAACATGCAAATTACAAATTGTAGATACCAGAATCACGCAAATACAGTAATTTAAATATCTGGGAAGTGTTTTAACAGAGGACGAAAAGTGTGACTCTGAAATCCGAGAGCGCATTGGGATAGCGAAAGATGCCTTTCAAAAGCTAAGTAAAGTATTAGGAAAAGAAATATCGTTAGAAACAAAGAAAAGTGTATAGAACTGTTATGTAATATCTGTTCTCCTGTATATATTGATGGACAATCTCCTCACTGAGGGAGAAGAGACCTGAAGCAACAAAAATGTGGTTCTACAGAAGGGTGCTGAAAATGCCTGAACATGTGAGAACGACGAAGTTGTAGAGAAAATGGAAACAATATGGACACATACTTGGCATCAAAATGAGACAGCTGAAATTTCTAGAACATATATTGAGGAAGAAAGGCTTGGAAAATTTGACACTCACAGGATATCCTGAGAGTAAAAGCCACAGAGTAAACCGGCACGTGACTTACCTAACGATCTTGTGTAAATGGATGGTGGAACAGGGTTTAGAAGAGATATCAAAAAGACAACATTTAGTAGGATTTACAAAGGGCAAGAAGTTGTGGAGAGCCATGATCGTTAACGTTCTGAAGGGACACGACAGATAGAAAAAGAACAAAAAGTTGTCGCAATTGGACTCAATATTTATTGTATCGAAAAATAGAATTGTGGCACAAGGCCTGAAAAGAGAAGGGGTTGAGGCTGGTCTTCACTAGCTATCCTATACCTAGCTAATCCGATTCACGACCCATTCACTCATTACAATTTGCCCATTCACCACAAGAACTCATCCATCACCAATCAATCCTCCTTACACCATAATACCACATCCTCACAAAGGGGGACCTACAAAACGCGCCCCATGCCATACTAATTTAATGATAATAAATAATACATAAAAATCTCATAATGAAGGATGAGAGGGGAGGGAGATGAACCCAATAGCAAACTAAAATATTAACATAAATCAAATTAAACATAACAGATGTTAGTAGGGCCCGTCCAACCCTCAAAAACAAAGAAGCCGCCGTATTCTGCCCATGGGACAAAATCAAGAAGCTCTCTCGCTAAGGGAGTGGGAATAGGATAAAAAATCGTACGGGCATGGGAGAATATAACGCTGACCCAGACCAGATAAAAGTGGGGAGGTCATGTCGCAAATGGACTGGGTGTCTGAATCGTCACGCTGAAAATTAAACCGTTGTCTTTTGAACATTATCGTAGCACTGACACATGGAAGAAACCTCCGATATTATTACAGCATTTATAAATAATTTTGTTTCCTTAACGTTATTATGCGTTTGATATTTTTAATTCTGCCAGCAAACGTACACTGACTGAACTGAAACGGTCACAATTAAATAAAAATCAATACGGTTTTTATTCACCCAAACTTTACAGTTATTGGAATGAATACAAAAGAAGTTCATTCTGTGATTTAAAGTTAAGCTTTCCCACTGTCTAACGTGGCGTTTGTTAAGAGTTCATATAGTGCTCACAATTACCGACATCCGGTTGAGAAGGGTTATCATAACCGGAAGTGGAGATGTAATATTCAATATGCTGATAAAAGGTTTGAATTTTCTGTAGTTTAACCTCGAGTATCATTTATCGTGAACTTCATAATCTCGAACCGCGTAATTTAAAAATAAAACTTGTTTTACAAACAGATTACTTATAATATGTTTGTTCGTTCTTTTTTTTTATTCTTTTACTCATAATTTTGTCTTTCGTATTCTTGGATTTGTAAATTTCTCTATGACCACATTTTTAATAACTTGAGCAACGATCTTACTTCAAATTTTGATTCTATTATTCATTTTCTAAATTGATGTTAGTTAAAAACTCCTATTTTTTCCCATTGGCGACACAAAATTTGAAGAAGCATTTGAACGACTGGTATTGTTTTTTGAGTTACATGAAAACATCATGAAATCAATCGTCTTCATTCTCATTTTGAAAGTTATTTATATTATATTTAACATTTAAAAAAATTTAATTGCTTTTACATTTGAAGCTGTTAAATGATATTTATTTAGCGAATGTGAAACTTGTCGGAATTCGCTCCTCCTTAAACCGGAAGAGAACAGGCCATTTCGACCTTGACGTTTCGGTTGTGCTCTCTACACGCTGTTAATTACGTGGTAGAGACTAGCAAAATACCTTTTCAGTTTAGTTATATTACGAACCTAGTCCTAATATACTACTAAGCATTTTCGGACCTTGGTTTCCTTTTAGCTAAGCTGGAATCATTTTTTAGATAGACTTTACTGTATTAGCTTACCAATTCTCTTGCTAGTCTCCCTTACCACAATACAGTGACTTCTCGCCAAATTCAGGGTCGGCGACTTCCGCTTTGGCGGATTTCGCCCAGTTTTGACAAATAAGGATCGTTTCTCGGCCTTTGGTTGAGATTCGATCACGGCTACGACTAGTTTGGACTGGCTTCGGCCTGGACTAGCTAAGACAAGCCATGACCAGCGTTGACTAGGCTCTGACCAGCTTGGACATGCTAAGACCCAGTTTTGGACCTTTTGGCCCTTTGAGTGGAAACAATCGGGTCTCCCACGTTAAACCGACCTTGTGTCACATCCTGACCCTGTGGGAGTCGGGTAAATACCTGGGCGACTGAAACGATCGGATACGCAGGCTCCTGGCCTCCGTGGCCAGGACGTCGACCACCGGGCTGCAAAGTAAGTTACGCTCCCATTTCTTTTTGTCTGTCAACTTAACGATAGTTGGAAACTTTCCTTCTCTCTCTACTTCGCATCTTACTTCTGGCTCCTTGCTCATGTTGGACCCTCGGCATTATGTCCCTACTGGCTGCCTGCACGTCGTCCATAACCTTTCCCATACACTACATTTGTAATTATTAAGGGAGGTTTCTATATCTTGCAGCGACCACCAGCAACGATCATCTGCAACGACCAACATCAACCTCAACTACGACGACCAGCAGCGATCACCTGCACCGACCAGCAGCGATCATATGCAACGACCAACCTCGACCATCAATGCCTGCACCGGAACATCAGCATCTCTACCTTTCCGACCACCTTTATTTCTTTTCTAGAATAAATTAGCATATATCCTATATATCCTCGTTCTGTCGTCTGTTGTTTCGCCTTGTCAGATTTAACGTCTTCGAAATGTTAGCGGGCCTCTTGTGACCTCATCACCCTTTTGCGATATGGGGGCGCTCGTGGTGACCGCTACAAACTAAGACCTGCCCAAGTGTCAAAAATCTACGAATGTGAATAAGTAATATTTTAACCTTTATTTGGTTGTCATGAAATTTAAGAATCTGTACAAAGTAAAAACCCCACGTATTTAAATTCAAATGACATTGAAACGAATGTGATGATCGTAGAGAATACGTTTTTCGTTACCCCTAAGAAATGAGTTGTTATTGTCGCAAGTAAGCAGTAATGATCACATCTAAAATCGTCGAAAATTATGATTTTCTGTCAGTCGTAGAATTAAATTGCTTAAATGTTATTCCCTTTAGCAACCAAATGAAGAGAAGCAGTCAGAGGTTAAATATCCAATATTTGTTGAAATTGAACGAAATGTTCTCGAGTTTTCTCGGACAACGTTGATGAGGTTCATGGTTCTTCCACGTAGGACATATCGAATATTCTCATCTCTGGAGAGATTTTTTTAATCATTGCGTATAGTTCGATCGGAAGTACTTCGTTCTTAAGGTGACATTCCTGCCAGTATCGCCTGAATCATGTTCTGTTTGAGACTTGTCCATACAGAAGTGTCATGCTTTTCATACAATAAATATTGAAAAAATAAAAAAAGCAAAAAGACAAAACAAAAACAACAACCACTACAGTAGAATGGAAAAAAAAAAACAGTCTAGTGAACAAAGCATTTGATGTTACTATATATTTTTTTCTGTCGCATTCTACAAACAAAATGCATCTAAGCAAAGATGAAAAGTGCTTACTACTTTTATACAACTACATCTGTATAAGCATCTGCTCCAAGCAAACTCATACAAGCACAAAAAATAAATCAACGCTATTGACCAATGTTTTGGATACGTAATTGGAGGCACGGTGAAATAATGGATAGCGGCTTGGACTGAGAGCCGAGTTCGAATTTCTGTCGAATCCATTGCATTCACTTATGTGCTAATACCCTTGGGAAAGGTATGAATCCTTTTCTTCTCCACCCCAGCTATTGGTAAATAGCAGGCCAAACCGGGTTTTATAGGCTTGGCCTACCGCAGAAAGAATCTATAGCTTTGGCCTACCGCAGAAAGAAATGGCAACCTACTGCGGGAAAAAAATCTGCCTCGTCAGTCATGTATCGAAAGATGTTCCCAAGCGTGTATCACGCATGGCACATAACAGACTGAATAGTATATATGACTACGTACGTGCCATGAACTTCTTTTATGTGCGGTGCCCTTTAAGACTTTGCTGATCATGGCTCTCCACAGCTTCTTGTCCTTTATAGCTCCTAGTAAATTTTGACTTATTGCTACCTGTTTTAAACCCTGTTCTGTCATCCATTTACATAAGCTCGGTCATGCGCTGTTTTTCGTTGTTGCACTTGCCTTCATTATGTCTTGTGAGTATCAAATTTTCCATGCCCTTTTTCCTCATTAATTTCAACTCTGTCTGATGGTAATTATAACTTTCCTAATTGTTTCCATTTTCTCTGAAACTTCGTCATTGCTCACATGATATTCTCATTGTCTTTCTGCAGAACCACATTTCTGTTGCTTCAAATCTCATCTTCTTCCATGGACAAATTACCCAGCATTCACTGCCATATAGATGGGTCGATATTCCAATACTCTTTTCTTTGTTTCTAACGAAATGTTCCAGTTTCTTAATACTTTGCTTATCTTTCGAAAAGCATCTTTTCTCTATTTCGGTTTTCGATGTCGCACTTTCCGTCCTCTGTCAAAACATTTTATATATATTTAAATTGTGACACTTGTTTGAGTTTTATATCTCCAAATTGTAATGTGCATGTTGGAGTCTTCCTGAAATTTTATCTTTTTCAGATAGTACTTCGTTATAAATAATTAGATGAGAAATAATACAAGTATTTTTTTACTTTTTTGAATATATGTTTTCCTTATTACAGGATGCCGATGAAAAAAAAAATTACTCGTGTCTAACTGGCAACTTCTACAGATCCGATGAAGTAAAACTGTCGTCTGCTTTCGAAAAGACTTCTCGTCAGAGGTTAACTGGGGCAATAAACGGTTTGTAGGTTTTAACGCCTCTAAAACAAAACTGCCTTCATTTAATTAGTACACAGAACATTTTCTGTCTACCCTGAACATGGCTAATGCTAAACTCCAAGAGATCAAAGTTTTGTAACTTTTTAGGCTCGCGTTTTTCACTGACATAAAGTCGAGTGATTATATTGAATCAATTACTAAGTCTTTTGTTAGAAAAAGTTTGTTCACTCTGTCGTCCCAGACAATTCTTCTTGTCAGAATTTATCTTGCACATTTATACATTTACCATTCGTCCGTATATTAAATACTGTTGCCATATCTGGTTTGGTGCTTCTACTATATATCCCGTGATTCTTGATAAGGAATATATAATAAGGTTTTTAATTGGGCTTTTTTTTAATAGGGTCTTTATTAAGGTCTTTAATGTAATCGAACCTGACCTGTCATGTCGACATCAGTCACTTTCTTACCATTGTGACATGGCTTCCCTCTGCCTTTTCTGCAAATATTTTCATGACACTTGTTCTGATGAGCTGTTTTCCTTGGTGACTTCTCTGCAATAATTTAAGTGTTCTACTAGATTGGCAACAAGGTCTCACCGTTTTACTGTTGAACTTGCTAGATGCAACCGTCAGTTCTATTCTAATAGTTTCTTTTCTCGAACTTCTCACCTGTGGAACTCCTATTTCTTGGATCCCTGTCACTTACAAACAAATTTAAATGTAACGTCAATCGCCATTTCCCGTTTTCTTGAATCCTGTTCTTGTATTGTCCTTTTTACTCACTACTCAGTAATGACATCTCATTTTCTTTTACTTTTAGTAAACCTCTGTGTCTTAGTGGCATTATCACCTTGCTTGGGTGAATGATTAAAAAATACTTTACTTTTTCGCTCGACTTTGTAAGAAGCTGATCAATTTCACATGAGAAAATGAAGGCATTTAATCTGAAATTTCTAATATAATAATATATTTGTAAAATAATCAACAGGACACTGGTCCCACAACCAGTGACATATACGTGTGTGCGCTACCTCTTAGCCTTGGTTGGCTATCAGCGTAAGGAAAATAAATATATTAGTTCAAAACAGAGAAAAAGAAAAGAAGAAGTCGTTCCACTATCTTTTTTAAGTTGTCATGACAATTCAGAGATAATAAAAAACTGGAATCTGTTGAGAACCAACCTCATCGATATCTTGAAGGGACGTTGACTTCTTTAATACTTGGTTCAGATGCAGCCGGCTGTAATATGGAACTATGATTATTTTTTTTTCATTTTTCCTTTTCTACAGACAAAACTAGTTTTCTCATTGTATTGATCTATGTTTTTTTATGGTTCATTAACAATTTGTGAGTTATTTAAAACCGGAAGATATATTAGTTTATAAGTGTTATAGTGGAACACACCTATTCTATAGTTAATAGACTCTCCCACCTATAATAAGTAGGAGTAGTAAGAGTAACAAGGGGTCGCTCAGTGGGTCGGTCTGAGTTCAGTCTGAAGTCGGACGACCAGCTGACCGGTTGAACTCTCTGCCTTCGGGCGGAGAGGAACCTGAACGGGGCTACGCCGAAGGGCGGAGTCTCTTTCGGGGAGGTAAACCGACCCTGAACCCGTTTATACGGGTTTTAAAAGGGCATATTTTTGGCCGAGCCCACGGGCTCGGAGATCCCACGTTAAACCGGTCTTGTGCCACGTGATGCCCTCGTGGGGGGGGACTGAATACCGCTCAGTGGGTCGGTCAGTCAGTCGATGCCTGACGATCGCTAGTCAGATACTAAAGTATCAGCGACCACCACTAGATTACTCTGCGTCATACCTATCATATGAAGTTCCTAACATTTTGTTCGTCGAACCTATTTTAGGACCGACTTAGTGCAAATACAAGCCTCCACTGTGAAATCACTCCATAACAATAAGAATAATTCTCTTTTTGAGTGAATGTTACATTAATATTTTATTTAAGATAACAATGATTTTTTTTGTACAGTTCCTATTATTTAAGCTGGAGGAGGGGGGATAGATATATAACTTTCTAAAAGTTATTTGCGTGTAAGAGAATATAACGGACCGACTGGAAGTCGAACTAGGTTCTCCGAATTCCTATTCCGAGTCATGATCCATTACTCCACCTGCACACCCTTTAATTAAATTAAGAAAAATGGCTTATACCGGGTGCGATGGATAAATTGTCGTCTAAATGACGCAAAAATGAGAGTTATATAAACTGATAAGTTATAAACTTTTTATTTCAATTTTTCCCATTTCCAAAGATTTTCTTATCTTTTCAGGTCAGCCGTTTCCCTGCCAATGTTACCATGTAACCTGGTACTATTTGCCACATAGCGATGTTAACAGAGCATCTCTTGGCGTATGTCTTCCATGATAGAGCTACCGACCTGGGTGGAAAGGGTTTACACGACCTACAACAGCCACATGTTCATGATCATAGCTAGTAAGTGTTGGTGTTACAAGGAGTTTTTTGGTCTTTCGCTCAACTGGGTTCCACACATAATCAAGGGCTTTGTAAGTCTAGGGAGTTAGGTGGCCAGATATAAGGGGTGATGTAGTCGCGGTAATTCTCTGACAGCCATCAACCACAACGCGCAGCCGATCTTACTCTTCCGACATCATACAAATTCCACTTGTTCAGTCAAGCTAGTGAATATATTAAACAGTGTTTGAGACTGAATGCAAGCATTACTGAAATATTCGGAACACATTATGAATGCAATTCTTTCTGTTTAAATTTGACTTCACTTGTTTACCCTTCAGTGTTTTCAAAATTTACTTAATGTCGTTTTGTTGTTAGTTGTCTTCCAATTCAAGTCCAAACAATTCATTTCAACCTTGTCATGGCAATGCTTATTTGCTCAACACACTGCCTCTAATCCTTGCAGCCAATGTTAGGACCTGTCAGGTAGAATCGAGTTTTGAACACTTCAGCTTAAAATGACATTTCTTAAGATCATTCGTGAGATATAACCATGTAAGCAGCGGGTAGAGATCCTTTCTTGAAGAAAAATGGCTTATACCGGGTGCGATGGATAAATTGTCGTCTAAATGACGCAAAAATAAAAATAACGCTGACGTCTCATTTCAACAGATATATTTACCAAAATTACACAAAAATATCTTGAAATACTAAAGAGTAAATGTATTCAATAAAATCGTCATTGGCTTCAACCACGGCCTCCAGACGACTTCGGAATCTCCTGCAACTCTTCTGGACTGTCTCCATGTTTAAATTTGTGAATGCCGCTATTATCCTTGCCTTCAGTTCATATTTGGTGTTACAAGGAGATTCTTAGTCTCTCGCTCAACTGCGCTCCACACATAGTTAAGGGGTTTGCAAGTTTGGGGAGTTAGGTGGCCAGTTATAAGGGATGATGTAGTCGCGGTAATTGTCTGACAGCCATGACTGGGTTCTCATGCTTGTGTGGCATGGTGCAGAATCCTGCTGTAAGACATAGGGCAACACTGTCTCCTCAAGGCACTTGATGTAAGCCTCCGTTGAGTCTGAGGCCTTGTGGGAAGATGAATGGAGGTATAACGTCACTATCACTAGTTGATCACTCCAAAAACCTTCGTAATCACCATTAGTCTCATCTTCTTCACTGTCTTCAGATTGACACCCAAACCACCTGAAATGTTCGTATTGGAGTTTTCGGCGCGAATTTCAAGCAGTACAGCATGTCATTTCCAAATTTCTGGCAGAGTGAACTGCGTCATGGGGCTCCTTTTCCCACAGAAGGTGCCCAACTGAATCTGCTATACTGTTCAGTCAACAAAATCAAAAACAAACAACGCGCCTGCGCGAAATTAAAAATATAAAATGGCGAAAATTCCCCCATCGCACACTAAGGAATTGTTCCAAGTTTTTTTTTTAAACAAGTTAGAAACAAAGAAAATAGGGTAAATTTTCATTTTAACACCCGAGCGCCATTCACTGCTAAACTATTTTCTTTCAGAAATTAGTACGCGCTTCCGTAAAACGATTTTTTTTGTACTTAATTTAAGAAGAAAGTTAAGTTTTAAATATATGTAAACATCGACAAATAAAAGAATAACAAAAGAAAAAAAACACCTAACCCTAATTTGAAAGTTTCTTCTTACAAAAAATAAAAGAAAAAAAATAAAAGAATAACCAAAAAAAGACCTAACTCTAATTTGAAAGTTAACTTTCTTCTTAAAAAAAGATTAAAACAATAAAAGCATAACAAAAAAAAAAAACAAAACAAAACAAAAAAAACAAACTAAAAAACACCTAACCCTAATTTGAAAGTTAACTACAAGGAATTACTGTGAAGGAAGTAAATAGGCCTAAATTGTATACGTCCACCAACAAAATTCAGCACTGAATTACTTATTAAATAAGCCGGTAATGGCTGACGAAAGACCAGGAAACATCCAAAAAGGTAGGTTTCTTCAATATCTAATTGTTGATTTGAGTTCAGCATATACATTTGCACGGAAATAAGACTATTTGGGAAAAAAATTGAAGGGATATTAGCGCTCAGGTGTTAAAATGAAAATTTACCGAAAATAGTACTGAACAGTTCTTCTACACAGCAGTTATTGTTAGACAATCTCCTCGCAGATGAAGAAGAGACCTGAAGCGCAACAGATTTTGGCTCTACAGAAAGATGTTGAGAATGCCATGGACCGAACATGTCAGCAACGACAAAGTTTTAGAGAAAATGAAAACAAAAAGGAAATTTCTACTTACCATCAGGAAAAGACAGTTGAAGTTTCTAGAGCAGGTGATGAGGAAAGTGGGCTTGGAAAATCTGATACTCACAGGACAGATGGAAAGTGAGAGAGACAGAGGAGAACAACGTATAACTTACCTAGCGAGTTTCAGTAAATGGATGACAGAGCAAGGTTTAGCAGAGATAAAAAAAGAAATTTTTTTTAAATACTACAAAGGACTGGAAACGATGGAGAGCCATGATCGTCCACGTTCTGAAAGGATACGGCGATTAGAATCAAAACATCCAAGCAACTAAAATTGAAAATATAAATAATCTTGTTACACAAACGACGCCGATTTTGCTTTCATATACTCTTGCAATCAAAGTCTATATTTCTGAGATGAGGTATTATGTACATTATTTACATTATTCGGACTATTGTTCTCACCTTTGTCGCCATATTTATCACAAGCGTGGAGGAAGTGATTTTAAGTTTTCTGTAAGAATAAGTTTCAAATTTTTCCTATAGAACTGGTTTTAAGTTAATTCGTAATAATTGTATTGGTATTCATAACATTGATATTCTGAAGGACACATGGCACAGTGGATAAAGGCGTTGGTTAGATCCAGTGACAGGACCCAAAGAGTGTGAGTTCAATACCCGCTTAAGGCAGTGGAGAACTTTCAGAGGGAAATTAGCAGGAGATAATTGATAACTGACATCCATCAAACATGGCACGTGGAACTAGAACAGTCTACCTCAGTGAGCGAAATAAAGGGTTCAGTTCGAAATTCCAACCACCTGAAGAAGGCCGGGCGTTTTCTTAGGGAAACGTTGTGATAAATATGGCGACAAAGATGAGGACAATAGTCCGAATAATGTTGCAATCAAGTACCTTATAGTTTGGCAATGCTTAACTATTTATTGCTAGTTAGCGTCGAGATTGATTCTTACTTGACCTTGTGCCAGCTAAAGCTAAATTTAGAATCTGTGCATATATTGTCAAATTTGAAAGGTTTATATTAGCTTTATTCAGTTTAGCTTAAAATGTCACCAGTATAAACTGCTTTACATCCGCATCCATCAATGACCTCGTAAATGTCATGAAAGTATCTTTATCAGGATGTCAAATTAGGGATTATTTCTTGACACATTGACGCCAAATGTAGGGAAAATGGCAGGGCCCTGGGTAACCTTCTGCCTTGTAAGGCAGCCCAACTCATCTGACAAAATATTTGATTTGATAGTTACATCTCGCTCGTTAGGCTACAAAGGAAGGGAACATAGGCTAAGGGGTGGACTTGGTGTACGTCAGCTGATCGCCATTTAAAAATCAAAATTAACGTAGGCGGGAAGGGTCGACAGTTATTGGACACCCTCTTTTGATCTACACTTAGTCCTCATAAGCGGCTAAAAGATAGCTGCAGTTTCTAAGTGGATTATTCTATCTCATTGTAGCTTTAATGGATCTTATTTTAGAATAAGTTTGAGTAAAGCTACAATGCCAATAAGCTTCAAATTAACATTTAAAGCAACTAAAAACGTTCTTATTTACCTCAAACAAAGGTGGTCAATTACTGGTCGGATTTATACCTGAAATGTTCACTGTGTAACTTTCAATATATGCAGTTAAAGTTTCACACTAACTTAAGTGCAATGGCAAAGAAGGAAATTATGTTGTAAAATACTTATTTCGAATTTTGTTTTGTACGAAACCACAAAAACGACTCGAAACGTAAAGAATAAAAGAAGAATTATTTAACAAGGAATTGGTCTTTATATATGTATGTATACTGAAAACAACTTATAATGCCTCACTTGTCAAAATAAATTACATATATGTGTGAGTACTTCTAAACAAGCAAACACACACGCACATATATATATATATATATATATATATATATATATATATATATATATATATAAATATATATATATAAAGTATCAGCCTTCGCGAAAATCTGACATTTTCTTGTCTCGAACGCCAGCCTCTGGCACCAGCTAAGAATACCTGACTCACTAATCTCAGACCACCGGTAGGTTTGTCTCAAACTGACTATCACGTTTTTACTCGTATTTAATAAATACAAAAGAAAATCAAAAGTTTTCCACTTTTGGTGACTCGAAGGGAAATTTAGAGATATAATGTCGGCAAAAAAACAACAACAAAAAAATTCAACTTTTTTCCCCCCTTTTTTTTTATTTTGTAAGAAAAGGAAGCAATAAAGAATGGCAGGTTTCCATACAAAAGATCTCAAGCGAACACTCATGATGCATCAAGAACCAGGAATTACGCCTCATTTACTTTGAATGAAATAAAAGAAAAGAAAATAATATTTCGAATTATAAGAAGAAAGAAATGGTGAAGACAATCTATTGCTTCAACTGGCACGTATCGTGAAGGATATAACGTGCGTGATCAAATGGATTCGACGCCCCTTGTGTAATAAAAGCATTTAACATAGATCTAACGAGAGTTTAGAAACTTCCAAATTCTTTAAATATCGAATTAATTATCGAAGAATTTCTTTTCATTATCCGAAGTAATAAAAAATTGTTTTCACTATCCGCTGTTAATAGAACCAAAATAACAATGGGATGGTAGCATCTGTTAGGGTCCCATGTATGGGCACATAGTTAACCTACAAACTGGGGTCAAAACACTATGAAAGTATAAAAATAGATTCTTATAGTAAAAATACCTGCATTACATTTTAAAAAATTACCAGCAATACATTTTTGGGAAAAAAAAATATTACCAGCATTATATTTGACTCTCGAAAAAAACCCTCTTTTTCAAAGAAATTCGTCAATGAAACCTGACCTACACACTGCTTAGTATTTATCGATCCACCCACGAGGATAGAATGTGGCACAAGGCCGGTTTAATGTGGGTATCCCCGAGCCCGTAGGCTTGGCCAAAAATATAGCCCTTGAACCCGCCTAGACGGGTTCAGGCCCTGTCTACCTCCCTGGACGAAACCTTGCCCTTCGGCAAAGCTTCGTCCGGGTTCGTCTCTGCTAATGCAGAGAGTTCGACAGACGCCGACTCGGAAGCTCACAAAGGCAGCGTACTACACTTTGATCCTAGCCTCCAGGCCGAGCAGATTACATACAGATAATACATATTCTATTCATACAAATCTATCCTAAATACTTGTCGGCATTAAATAACCCACTGAGGTGTTGGTATATCGTAACCGAAAATAAATCAAAGCAGACGAAAATAACAAATAAACATTCGACATCGCTACTGAAGAAAACAAACTTCAGAGTTGTAGTGTTCAATTTGTTCTACGAACAAATAAAAGTGCCTACTTTTTCTTTTTCTTGTTCAAATGTCGAAGTTACAAAATGTAGAAATACATTTAAACTAACGGCTGTTGGCACGGAAACTGGAATCAGTAAACCCATTTGGAATTTTAGAACTAATGTCCTCAGGAAATACATGAATCCAGCTCTTCTTTCTCCAGCTATGGGTTAAATAATAGTACAGACTGACTTATCTAGCCTTGGGTGGCAACCAGTCTAGAAAAACGACACTAATTTTAAAACCGTGTAGATGGTAACGGTAAAGCACCCCACTGCCATTCCTAAGAAGTTATGGTAATTCACTTATAAAGATAAGGAATCTGTGGAAAGTCATGATCGCCTACATCATAAATGGATTCTGGAAAAATGTTTTAATGATTCAATTTTATTATAATTTTCCCCTTCCTCAGCAAAATTGACTTTGGTTCGAACCAAAGATAAATATTAAATATACAATTTTTAATACATTATTTACATGTTCGGACTATTGTCCTCAACATTATTGTCATGTTCACGACGTTTCGGCCATTATAGGCTCCAGCCTTCTTCAGGTGATTTCTAACTGAACGCGTCAAATTAACCACGTTTCAGTTACATGCCTTCACACGGGCGGCGTCTCATTTGTTTAACATTTCGTTCATTACCAGTACAGCCGTTTTTCATTACAAGAGAAGCAACGATTGTGCAAAGACTTATTATATTTTTTTTGAGATTTATATATTTTCATACTTGAAAAAATTGTTTAAATATAACTTGAAGACAGGCATTTTGTTGGAATATTGTTTAACATTGTTTTTTCTTTTCTTTATCTTTTTAATAATAATAATAATAATAATAATAAGTAGAAATAGTAGTAGTAGTAGTAGTAGTAGTAGTAGAAGAAGAAGAAGAAGAAGAAGAAGAAGAAGAAGAAGAAGAAGAAGAAGAAGAAAAGATTGGAAGAAACATCGTGAAATAAGATGTTTCAGGTGATTAACACAATACAAAATGGTTTTATATCGAGGCAGGCATAGCTAAAATATACATCCGGTCAAGAAATAAAAAAAAAATTAATGGAACACGTGGGTTCAAAAAGTCCATCAGGAAAGTCTTTGGAGAGAGGGAGGAAAATTACTGATATGCAAAGATCAATATGATTAATATCAAAGTTCAAAGGCAAAATGTTTTCGATTAGGAAAATACAAGAAACTCAAGTCATGATTCAGTTCAACCGAAAACTAAATTATAATAGCTTCTAAAAAGGATCAAAGAATCAAAAGAAAAAATTCTCAATTTTCCGACTGTTGAAAATATGTTAAAAAAAGAGAAATATTCTTAAAAAAGATTCTGTAAAATAAAATCAATCGCTTTGAGATGAGAAAAAATTCTCACGCTAAATGGTTACGTTTCTTCAGCCTCTTCACATTGATAATCTTAATTGTACGTCCGATATTCTTCTTAGCACTCCATTAACCTGTACTTGGATGTAGTTGTTATTGTCTGTATAAAATTTGAACAAAAATGGACAAGCTAGAATATTATGACTAAAGAAAAAGTAAAACTGGAGAAAAAAATCAAGTGTATTTTAGAACTATGATCAAAGATAATTTTATATATATATATATATATATATATATATATATATATATATATATATATATATATATATATATATAGAGAGAGAGAGAGAGAGAGATAGATAGATAGATAGATAGATAGATAGATATTTAGTGTGAGGTAACCGTTTGTAGAAGTCAGTTACAAGCACGTAGACTCTAAGACTATATCTATCTATATATATATATTGTTATTACGACTAACCGCGTTCCTGGATTTACTAACAATATACCCATTGTATTATTGTGTAAATACATTTAATTTCTTATCTTTATTTCTTGTGTTTGTCATTCATTGGAGACCGAATTTCATCACGGAATCCACAACAAACTGGCAACGAAGATTCGAACTCACGAGGGAAAGAAAAGATCAACAAAAGAAAAATCTTTCCTCGTCGTCCAACAAGCAAATTGGCACACACACGGAAAAAACCCAGCAAATTCGCATCGAGCGATTCGAACTCGCACAAGAAGAAATAGAAAAATCCTCCCCTCGTTCACAACAAATTAGCGACAGTTACGAGGGCTAAAGAATACGTAAAATTGAGTTATCATGGAAGATTTTACAAATATTTTGGTAGAACTGATAAAATACCAAAATGATCAACAATTACAACTACAAGATCGAATGGAAGAAAAATGGCAAAAGTAATTATTACAAACGCAAAAAGAAAATCAAGAAAGACAAATAGAGCTCCAGAAACTAATATTGAAAGTAGCGGACAACAAGCAATTAGATATTGAAAAAGAAGCAACATGTTCGCAAGACGCAGTGTGGAATACTATAGAGATTTTCAAATATTCTCTAGGACAAACATTTTGGAGATTACTTCAGAAGACATGAAGACATCTTTAACATAGACTGTCAAAATTCGACAGAAGCAAAAAAGCTACGTCTATTGCTTAGAAAATTAGGAACTGAAGAATATACAAAGTTCGTTGATTATATCTTGCTAAAAAAAGACGAACGAATTAACATTTGACGAAGCAGTGACATGTCTTAAAGAACTCTTAAGC
This sequence comes from Acanthosepion pharaonis, assembly GCA_903632075.3. NCBI lineage: Eukaryota > Metazoa > Mollusca > Cephalopoda > Sepiida > Sepiidae > Acanthosepion > Acanthosepion pharaonis. The sequence continues at coordinate 3,071,599 of CAHIKZ030000669.1, read as the reverse complement.
CCGAAAACATCACTCTTCCACAGGAGGTGGAAATACCTTAACCTGGTAAACGGCGATAATGAGGATTATTCCACACTGGCCGCAATCGTAAATAAACATTGTGACGACTTTAAACTAGCGGAATTAACCCCGGACAATTTCAAATGTCTCATCTTTGTTCAAGGGTTAGTTTCTACAAAAGATAGCGAAAGAAGAATGCTTTCAAAATTACAAAATGAACCGGGTCTAACATTACAGCAATTATCGGAAGATTGCTAGAGATGTTTAAGTATAAAGAAAGACGCAAAGGACATTGAAGTTTCAGCTGTTTCTCATATACGTAAGTTAAACAAAAGTCTACGTTTTTCACCCTCCCCGGAAAGAAAACTAAAATTTTACGACAATGAAAAAAGATTCTCACCCTCTCCGGAAAGAAAAAGATTTTATAATAAGAGAAAAAGTACAACATACAGGACAAATTATTACGAATATCGGAACAAATATGAGTCCCCCCATCAGCATGTTATCGGTGTGGAGGACTACATTGGAACAAGGATTGCCGCTTTAGATATAAAAACTGTCTTGAATGTGGAAAAAAGGGCCACAAGGCATCCCAATGTAGAAATAGAAAAGATACTAATAGAATAAGAACTACAAGGATGAATAACGATGACAACACCAAACGGAAGGAAATATGTGGAACTGGAAATTTTAAATAAAAAGATTAAATTACAACTGGATTCGGGTTCCGACTTCACGATACAGACATGGAAAAAACTCAACAGACCTACCATGTTACACACACAAAAATTGCCAAGTCGGTTACAGGCAAACGAATAAAATCTGAGGGAGAAATAATCGTGAATGTTAAATTTCACGGCAAAACAAAAAACTTAAGATATACGTCATGAAAGATACTGAAAATGTAGTAGGTATCGACTGGATGCAGAAGTTCAACGTTTGGGACCTACCTATTAACTCTTTCTGCAAAAAGTTATAGGTGGAACCATCAGATACTATAAAATTGAAGGAGGAATTATATAACCAATTTCCTGAGGTATTTTCGAGCGGGTTGCGACGATGCAACAAATTCGAGGCAAGAAGTAAATTAAAAGTAAACGTCCAACCAATTTTTAAAAAGAAGCGAAATGTACCGTTCGCGACTATAGAAAAAATAGATGAAGAATTGGAGAGACATGAACAAACTGGGATTCTATCAAAAACAGAGTTTAGTGAGTGGGCAGCGCCGGTGGTTTATGCAAAAAAGAAATCGGGAGAAATCCGCGTATGCGTAGATTTTTCGACGGGACTCAACAAGGTGATAAAAGACCACCATTACCCACTACCGAGCCCAGAAGAAATATTTACAAAGCTCAACGGCGGTAAGATATTTTCAAAAATAGATCTAAGTAAGGCTTATCTACAAATCTCACTAAATGAAGAGAGTACGATAATCCTTTGCATTAATACGCGCAAAGGGTTGTAATAATTCAACAGACTACCATTCGGAGTAAAAGTTGCACCTGCAATTTTTCAGTAAACGATGGACAAAAATACTAACTCCACCCAAAATGGGATCTAAGGAGGTGGGTGTTATGGGGTCCACCCCTTTTTCATATAAGTGGACTCGACCAGAGTGTTACTTGGACTGCTGCCGTTAAATACTCACAGTCAGTCAGAATATACAGAGAGAGAGAGAGAGAGAGAGAGAGAGAGAGAGAGAGGCAGGGAGGCACATGCAAGATTGTGATTCAGTTGGAGGTAGAGTAATAGTGAGGTAACCGTTTGTAGAAGTCAGTTGCAAGCACGTAGACTCTAAGGAAGTCCTACTTCGAGACTATATATATATATATATATATTATTACGACTAACCGCGTTCCTGGATTTATTAACAATATATCCATTTTATTATTGTGTAAATACATTTAATTTCTTATCTTTATTTCTTGTGTTTGTCATTCATTGGAGACCGAATTTCATCACGAAATCCACAACAATTTTTTCAAAAGTGAATCTGTTTTTTTCCTTATTTGTATTTCATTATTTATGTATGGTTGAAGTTGGGGTTTCTTCCGCGTCTGTTTGGGATGGCACTCTCACATACATAGACACACATTACAGGTGTTACAAACTACTTACATGCAACTGAATATGTTAACTCTATCACAGATATTGAACACTTTCCACTAAGTAACGCGCATATATATATATATATATATATATATATATATATATATATATATATATATATATATATATATTTAGTTGGATAGATGTGAGTTTGTGATCCCGGGTTTCAAGCTGACGATCGCTAAAGCGTGAAACCCAGGGTCACAAACTCACATCTATCCAACCAAATATGTTAGCTCTATCTCTGATATTGAGCGCTTTCTAATAAGTACCGCGCATATAATATATAAATAATTATACATATATATATATTTATTTATATTTAGATACACTTTTCACACACACACACACACACACACACACACACACACACACACACACACACACACACACACACACACACACATATATATATATATATATATGTATATAATCACAAAAGAGCAAATATGGATCAGAATCCGACAGAACAAATAGGAAACGTTTATAAATCAAACATGTTTCGATATTATTAAAGCTTCATCTAACATTTGGAGAAAAATAAATTAAGGTATTTTTATTTTATATTGTTCGATTTTCACTGGCTAAGCATATGTTCTCTCTCGTGTTGGGGGTGTCTTGGGCGACGATATTAATTCGATAATAAAGTTGAATTCTTCTCTCGCGTCCTGTGATCGCTAGTTCTTTTGAGTACAGAGAAAAAGAACTTCGATAGAGGATATTTCAAATTAACTATTTTTAATCACGCCGACGTTTATATTTTCTAAGCATCCAATGGGGTCACTCTCCCTCCACTGGGGAGCCGTTCCGTACACGAAAGAAAGCACGTCTGTATTGTTTGACGGTTAAGAAACAACACAACAACTCACTGAAAACCTTTTTCCTATCTCTTTTCCCACACTAGGACAGCTACTCAAATTTGACTTTCTTACTTTGTTTTCCATCTGACCTCAAAGGTCAACCTCAGCAAGTCCGAGCAGAGATACCATTCCCACTAAAAATAATAGTCTGTTGAACTATTATTTAACAGGCAGACATCATATGCAATTGACTTGTCAAATAGCGTTCCTGTGTATAATTTATATGTGTAAGTGTATCATAATTCTAGTTTGCCTGTGCTGGATTCGGATGGTAATATATTTTTGTAGGTGTGTGTGTATGTGTGGCTCGTAGGACACACATACAGACACAGTCTCCAAGCATCAATTATACCTACTAGATACCCAATCATATACATTTTTTATAGACACAAAATTAGTTAAATTGGAATTGTTCATAAAAGAAGAATTTCCTTTTTTAGACTTCTTAGTGTAGATTTGGATGAGGAAAATATTTTGTCCATGTGTAAAGATAGGTAATAGCAATGACTTACTGGTAGTTGAAGTTGAATTGGTGTGGAATCTTTGAATTCTATGCTGTTGTCGTATCGATACTGATGTTAAGAGAGAAATACAATTGGTCTTTAGACGTTTACATTTGACGAGGAGGGGTTGAAAGAGGATGTGGGAATTATAGACGACAGACTAATTTCATTGTTCAAGAAATTATATCGTACCTCATGTGATCTGTTTTCTACTGCGTCCAAATTCAGCAGAAATCGCTGCCTAGAAAGACGACCAGACATTAAATTTCAATGGTTTCTATATTGTAAGCACAAAACTTATCACTTATCCCAAGTGGTAAGAAAATTTTATATTAATTTTCAATCTTGCTAAATGCTTACTTATTATATATATCTTTGATTTTACCTAATGGAAGCTTGTTCTTATTTTTGATGCAACTTTCTCCGCATCTCATTTAAGAATTTTTTTATACGAGCATAAAAAGTACGAATATAAACGAAATGCACGGAAAGTACAAAAGATAAATAAAGTACAAAAAAAATATGGCTGCCGCTGCTTCAGCGAATTCTATCAATTCCAGAAGTTCTGCAATGCTCTGTCCCTTTCAAGCGCTAACGCAGCAAATATTTTCCCATTTAATCATGAGCGCCACTGCGGATCTTTTCCGGAACTCTGTCTCGAACTTGTCTAAGCATCTGTTTTTTTTTTAAAAAAACAACACGACTCTCAGCTTCGCTAGTGAATAGTAACAATGGTGTGCTAAAGTTAACATGTTTTCTTGTACCTTTCACACTCTTAATACTCCCACACACGTTGGCATTACTCACGATCTTCATAATGCATTACAGTGCAGTTATTTATGAAACACACGACACAATCCAACTCCAATACACTTAATTGAACCTTTTAATCGACTATAGCAACAAATGGACTATTATTATCTTTTCCAATGTTGTCTACTTGTGTAATTTAGCGTAATATACAAGTAATAATGAATCATTTTAATAAGCTTTGGCACTTTGCCTGTTGAGTGTTATAAAGTAAATTCAACTTCCTCTACTTAGTCCTTTACTACATTTCCAAAGGAGTGTACAGTGTCAAGCAGCAGATAGCGCAAAGTATGTTATTTGTCTCGATGACCAGATGACCTGACATTAGTCTGCAAAATGGTGAACACGATTCCACATTAATACTTAATATGAATACCAAAGTTAGACAAAGCCAAATACAGACAAATAAATAACACCACCTACAAACACATTTAAGAAAATCGGGTGTCTAATAAAGACCATATTACTGGCTCTGTGTTTTATTTGACTCTGAATTAATTTTGTAATTGGGAGTGAGTGATTTGAAGAAATTTACGAAAAACATATTTTAATAAGGTGAATAAAACCCTATCATATATAAATTAAATACTTCCATAATTTATATCGTTTCGTTTCCTTTGTATAATTGTGTTTTTAGTTTGTAAAAAGATAGCAACTCTAGGGCTCCCGATAGATTCCAAAATCACCACAACAGTCGATGAATCACGGTTATGGTGAACTATTCAACTTTGATTGATCGCCGATGTACTCCGTGATCGAACCGTTCTAAAGCACGTCGGATCTGACAACAGTTTTCTCCTGCCAAGTGGGACGCAGGTTCGAATCCTGCCGAAGAGCGAATATTTTTCTTTAATAAGATTTCTCGAATATTCAGGCTGGTGGACGAAAATAAATAAATAAATATATTAATAAATAAGCGTAGCATCTACTCAAATATGGGTGCCGACTAAAATGACGCTTAATTAATAAAAGCTGTCGGATTAATAAATAAAACGATCCATCATATTATATATATATATATATATATATATATATATAAAACAAATAGTAAAGACTCTTGCCATCTTAATTTCTCTAGTGAATGCCCTCTTGGATATAAAATAGGTGTTCTTAAAAATTTCCTCACGAGAGTGCACGAGAACTCATCATCTCGCTCACCATTTCTGAACGAATTAAACAATGAAAAGCAAACGCTGATTAATAACAGATTCCCTAATCAATTGTTGTCTTTCCACATTAGGCATTTCTTGTCTAAGGTAGCTAATAGCAACGGCGAGAATAGAAACATAAACAATAACATTAATATTTTTTATAAAAATCAGATGAACGAAACAAGATGAAAGCAGAATTAAGAACATATTAAAAAAAATGCATAACACCAGTTGACAATAGCAAAAAAATTAGATTAATTATTTATTAGAAAAAATTTAAAACCTCTAACCTTATAGTTAAAAATAATAGTTCACCTCCTAGAACAAAATTAAATAGGGAAAATATTATTTACGAATTTAAATGCCCATTAAGGAATTGTATTCTTGATCAATCAAAATTCGTAAATAATTATATAGGTCACACTACAACATGTTTGACACGCAGACTCACTCTACACATTTCTGACCATAGCTCAATTAGATTTCATTTAAATATTCATGGAGACCTACCGGACACTATTCGGAACATACTTGTTGATAACACTGATATAATAGTATCATCTACATGCAAAAAAAAAAAAGCTAAAAATAATGGAAGCTTTATTAATAAAAACAAAACAGCACTTAATAATATTAACTTTGAACATGGACATAATATCTTGACCGTGTTTTGAAAAATGAATACATTTTATAAAACATACATACAACAAACTATTTGAAATGTGCATGAAAGAAGGATTGCTGCCTAAATACAGAAATAATTATATATATATATATATATATATATATATATATATATATATATATATATATATATATATATATATATTGACTCTCCTGTCATTTATCGACGTATGAGGGTCAAGCAACCCAGTTCTTAATGACCGAAAGTCAGACACCTGCACATATCATTTGATTATAGCGGTGAAGGCTTTGTGCAGAACCAACCACACTTTTCAAAGGGGAGAATACAGAGACCTGGTGCAATTACGTGCCACAAAGTCCCCAAACGACCCTTCGAAGGTTTTGAATTCAGAGTTGTCCATGTTGCCATCCAAGCCTATAGAACCCAGTCTGACCTGTTATTTACCCATTGTTTAGAAGAAGATTCATGCCTTAGCAGCACGTAAGTGAAAGTAATGGACTCGAGAGGAATTCGCACTCAGCTCTCCGATTCCTCAACATATATATATATATATATATATATATATATATATATATATATATATATATATATATATATATATATTAATAAGTATATGTTGGAAATAACATTAGATGTTGGTCAGGTCTATAAAGGTCTAAAGAGACTAAGTTATGAAATACGAAACGGCATCCTCCAAATACAGACAAAGAAATGATATTAAAGAAGAGAAAAAAAGAATAGAAAATGTGGTGCCTTCTTCCAAGCGTAAAAATGACTTCGCCATGTTTGATGAGACACGGCAAACGGATTGATTAGTCTTGTTCAAATTGCCCGAATTCTTGGTTAGCATGTCGAGTGTACAGTTGATAATATTTGAAGCCTCAGTAAAGCAAGATTTCACAAAATACACTGACGTCCAAAACCTTTAGGAAACTTTTGGTAAATTAATTACTTTTGTTAATTTTACCCAAAACTCAGAAATAATTAGAAGCATTCTTTTCTCAGGACATTTTACGACCTTTGCGGGCCCGAAAACAGGTTAGTGCATTTTCGTTAATGTTGTATGGTGGATGATAGAGCATCATAAACATTCTTCTATGTGCCGTGTTCATTTAGGATGTTAGCCATCATGACTCTCCACAATTGCCTGTTATTTGTAGTTTTTAATAAATTTAGTCTTTTTGTTATTTCTCCCAAACGCTGTTCTTCCATCCATTTAACCAATCTAGCTAGATAGATTATGTATTGTTTTCATCTGCCCCTCTTGCCTTCAATCTGGCCTGTGAGTATGCTGAAAAAAGCCCAGGCAGAATTACGGGTTACCATCGAAAATTTCAACGTCCAGCTCTCTTCTTAGTTAAAAAGGAAAATTTATAGTTTGCCTTTCTTACTAAAAATTACTTTTTGCCACTTTATAGCTTGTTAGATGTTTCCTTTTAAAGACTTTTAATCTTCTATTCTGCTGTGTTTTCGTTAATTATGATTTTTGGCTACTATACAACCATTCAAGCTGTTTTTTCGCCATACCCTGTATTCTGTATCAACTGAAACCTTATTGTTCTGTTAAGACTGCATTCGCTTCTCACTTGCCTGACTGTTAATTTTGGATGGCCCCACGAGACTCTCATAGACTTTCTTTCATCTCTCTTGTCTAACTTTTATGGTCTTTCCGTTTTCTTTGCAATTAAAACCCTTCCAATAGTTGCAAGTTTCGATTTCGATCCTTATTGAGTATATTAATATTTCGCCTGAATTTAAAGGCTTGGAAGCGTCAAGTTGGCCTGACGCTTAGCTCAACAGCGAATAAAATCCAGGATTTTTGAACACACACACACACACGTGCGCGCATGCGCACAGACATATATATATATGGCCTGAATATTGCGTTCAAGTATAAAACAGACTGTCGCCGCTCGGTGTTGACCTCAGTGTCCACTTTTACATTTTTATATTTACATACGCTCTATCTTTGATATTGAGCACTTTTACCCATAGCATAATTTAAAACTATATTTTTTTTATCTATCTATCTATCTATCTATCTATCTATCTATCTATCTATCTTGTAGCAAATATCTTTTCGTTGGATTAAATACTTTTTCTGGAAATTATCAGCTCCCTGGCTATCTCTCGTCTAGTCATCTTCCCTTTTGAAATCACAACCTTTTTTGTTTCCGCAGATATTTTAGCCATGATTTTAGTGTAAAATAAGCGAGCTAATGTTCAGTTATAATTATTTACCAAGGCACCTTACGCTCATGTTAATAAGATGGAACAATTCCCACATAGGAATCTGTATATTATCGTTATTTTATCATCTCAGATCTTTTATTTGATCAAAAGTTTTGCATGGCCTTTTTCAGCTTCGAGCTGCTAAAACGAATTTGTCTTCTGTTACACTGTACCTAGGAAAAGGCAACAACATATTTTTCCATCATCTACAACTGATGAAAATATACTGCTAAATAATCTTAAAATAAAGATGTATAATCATTTTATTTAGTTTGTCTAACACCTTTTTCATGCTAGTGTAAATTTTATCGCCTGTGAATGTAAGAGGATCATGGAAATATAAATATTATTACTTAATTTTCTGGCATGTTTTTGTAAACTGGCTTCGTTTTACTGGTTATCAGTTGACTTATTCTTCTGGATTCTCATTGCTTTTTTCTTTGTCGAAAGTAGCTTATTCGAAGAATAAAGACGGTGCTACGTATCCGTTCTCGATCGAGTCGATAGGGTCAATACATCTTCAATCACTTCAGACGCAAGTTACAGAAGGAAAATTAATTCGGATTTTGGTTTCCATGTAATTTATCTCGTTACTGTCAAATTTTCCTTTATGGGCATCCGAATTATAGCAGAGTGAATGTGGCTTCAGTTTTCTAACAGTGGGATTTAGTGCTTATATCAACAGTTTAAGAGAGTCACATCTTTGGCCCTATGTCATATTTGGTGAAACAGACACGTCAGTTTGGTTGAGTATCGAAAACCCGCAGAGTTTATTTCTCTTCAGGTCGCCATCATTGACTGATTTGAGGCCAGACAATTATTCTCTGTCATATTTGCCAAACAGTTACCGGCACGCAAATGCTTCTTTGAATAGTGAGGGTTCCTTACTTTGAAAGTCTTTAAAGCTGTAAAATGTCCCGATTTTTCCCCTTTTCAAAGGCAGTTATAATTTAATATTTAAATATTAATATGCCTTATCGGGAGTGCAATTTACCGAAGTCAGAGCCACAGGTTCGATCACACTGGTTTAAAATATCATTCGAGAAATCTTTAATTTGTAACTTACATTTTACACACCCGATTTTAACTGAGTATAAACATTTCTCTAGGTAAAACATTTACCCAACAAAAAAGATTCTCCATTCTTCCAACTTAAAACAGTGCATAGTCATAAATATTTTTTTTCTAATCATTTCAAACAAAGCAAGGCGGGAAGGCTACTAGTACGCAATGGTTTACAGATCATGAAAGTGAAACGGGATTTAAGAAGACAATGAGATTGATGTTGCATTTACGTTGTTGAAGATTGTATTTATCAAGGAAGGAAGTAAACGGAAGGGAGTTCTACAGGTGCGAAGTGCGAGAAGAGAAACTCTTGGAATAGAAGTTTTAGTCGCAGCTCGCTATTTCAAAAGTAAACGGATATGGCCTACGTGCACGCTTAAATTTATGTACGCAGATAAAAAAAAACTCGTCAGAGCAGCTGGCATGGAAATATTTGTAGAAAAGACAGAGGGAAGCCACGTCACGTCGGTGTGAAAGTGACTGAAGCCAAGTCAGGATCGATTACATTACAGATCTTTCTTTGGATTTTGTGAAGGATCTCGAGATGTAAATCAGGAGCACCGGAAAATATATAGCGACAGTATTCAATGTACAGGCGAATGTGCAAAAAAATTCTGGCACGGCACAGTGACCCAAATGTCCTTGCAGTAGATGCAACTATTGATTCATGTAGTCGTTCTACTTCAAGCCAGTTGAAAACATGAAGCTAAGAAGGCGCAGTGTGTCAGCCTTGTTGATGGCTCGGAGAAAAGGTTCTCTATGAAAGCGGTTACATTTTAGTTTTAAACGCGAGGAAAATTTGCAGTATTTTAAATTAATGAAGTCAAGGTTGCCTCTTTTGATATAAAGTTACTTCTAAAAGTGAAATCTTCTACGCGACATTTCCTCCAGGTTACGCCATCTATTCACACAAGCTCGTCAGGAAATGCCATATTGCCAAACTCTGTCACTCTTGCCTTCGATATGCTTTGTGAATATCAGATTCTTCAACCTTCTTCCCTCTATATATTCAACATATTTTAAATGTCTCTTTCTGATTCTCGGTCTAAGGGTCCTTTGTGTTTCAATTTTCAGTGTTGCCTCTTTTGACTTTGAAGAAGTAAAAAATAAATACGCTTAGTTATTTTATGAAAACCTGAAAATAGAATCCAGCGAAAAATGTAATCGTAAGCCATATTTGCTTGACGATCTCTAAGTGGATATTGCAATTTAATACTAGAATATAAGATGTAACAGGAAAGCATAATTAGTCCTACCATTTTATGTTCGATAAATGTCTAATTTTTGAAAATATACAAGAACTATTCCTAAAACAAAAGAGTAAAGCAGTCAGATTCAATAAAATTTCATTCATATTGTTACCGGCGCTTATTTCTGTAGTGCATCTGATTCAATTAAAATAAGTGGTGAAACGAAATTCAATTTGGGCATCGAAAAATTATTTAGTTTTAGTCGGGCAAATGTCATTGATTTTTGTAAAAACAAAAACAAAAATCAAACGGAAATTCGTCGAATAAAATAGTTAATGGTATTTGTTGCGTGTCAAGAGAGGTGAGAGAGGCAAGTCTAAAATGAAGAAAAAAATCAGGAAAATAAATGAATGAAAATAAAAATAAATAATAAAATTAATGCAAACAAAATGGAGGTTTGATGGTTAAAAGAATTCTTTGGAAATAGTGATTGAAGTTTTTACAAAAAATAAAAACGAAAACATCCCGTCTGAACATTTTATTATTAGAACAAATAATTTGAGTTGTCCCTTTAATAACAAGACTTCCCTTGGTTGCAAACTGATTCACGATTAAATATTCACCAATATTTTTATCCCATGTTGCTAAGCTCCCTACTGTTCCCTCTTTGCGATCAGATTTTCCCCATTTTTTTTTTTAAATAATCTTTTTTGGTTTTGCTTTTGTCTCTTTTTTAGCTCTATTGAATTAAATCATTGGAATTTTTTAAGCTAATTGCAAAATAAAAAAAATTATTTTCTGCCATAGATAATGTTTAATAAGCTAGAAAACATATTGCAATGACCCATTAACTCTTCAAAGGTCAAGCGGAAAATTGTGATTTCATGTTTGTTTAACAACAGAGATCCACAGAGAAATTTTAAATAGTAAAGAAAAATTAGCTGCAAATTATAAAATGTCTTTTACGACTGATATACTGCTGACGATTTAGTTTTTGAACTTTTCGTTTGGAGCTTATTCACGTTCTTTTTTTTTTTACAAGCAGACATATAAATAAAGCCAGTTGTTTATCCGAGGTGTCAGCAAAGTTTATCACTTTGTTTACCCAGAATGAAATATACCTTCATCATGAATCTTAAATCAACATAACATTCAATTATCACAGATTTGCTCTTCAAGTTAACACATTAATAATTTGTTGTTGAGTATAATTCTATGACCCCATACCCCATAGATTATTATCATTGTTTATACAAGTAGTATTAGAATTCCACAAACAACATTGATGAACACTTAAATAAGTTATGAACTGTCGTGTTTCTTTGTGTATAATTAAAAAATCATTGAACGAAAATTAAAGTCGAAAAGTGGGGTTGTCTTATATACAAATATGTACACTTATTCAGAAATTTTTACTCAGCTTTAATTTAAAGCCTTTAAAATCATCATTTGAAATAGTAAGATTGCAGATACACAGTTACGCTCACGCGATAATGTCTGTTTATACTTTGATTTGGTTATTTTTTAATAAAGTTTTCTCTGTTCAGTCAAAATGAAGGACGATATTTTTTTTTTTTTCATAGTTTATTAATATACACAAATGAAATAAAGTCATATCAAACAGGAAATTAAGATCGATTGATTAATGTCTTAAAATGTATTACCAGGAATGTCTAGTAAGCACCTTTCACTGAAAAGAAGTTTTGAAACAGAAATTAGGACAAGAAAAACGCTATGAATAAACACCAGTTTCATTTCTATTCTTTAACATTGGGAAAATATTAATATTTTAGTGAAATATATGTACGAAATTGCGATTTTAATGGACAGTATCGTACAACTTTAAAAAACAATAACGTAGGGATGGCTTACTACAGAGTCATATTATATATACTCAAGGATGTAATTTCTTCCCTGTTTTTAGCCTCAGAATCATGAAGTCGTATTATACTCAAGGATGTAATTAATTCCTTGTTTTTAGCTTCAGAAACACGGGGTCGTATTATACTGAGCTTGTAATTTATTCCCTGCTTTTTGCTTCAAAATCATGAGGTCGTATTTTACTCAAGGATGTAATTTATTCACTGTTTCTAGCTTCAGAAACACAGGTTCGTATATACTCAAGTTGTATTAACAAAATACGGTAGTTAAACTTCATGCAGAAGACCATTTCATTAATATATATGTATAAGTTAAAATAATCCTTAATTGTAAATTAAAAAAAACAACAAAAAACAAAAACAAAAAAACAATGTGGTCATTTTTATTTGCTGACGCATAACGAAATTCTATCCTTTGAATGACATCGTTAATAAATTGTTTAGAGACTTTTCTTTGTAATTGTTAGCGACAAATGTCCAACGTGATAAACTACTATAAAGAAAAGACGTTTATAATAACAATAAACAAATAACCTCTGACGCACACTTATTCAACAGTATAGGAATAGTTATCAACAACTTAAAACCAGATGATTAATATCCTCTCAGCTAAACACAAAGTAATGTAATATTGTTGTTCTTTAAGTGTAAATGAATAAAACCACTAATGGAGTCACAAAAATTTGAATGGTTGTTAAAAGAGAAGACACCTCAATGATATCATAATGCACCATGATCCGTGCAAGGGTTTTATGCCGCCCCAATCTATGATACAACCCCCTCCCAAATCTATGATATGATCCTCGGAGTTTATGACAAGAGGGTTCATATCTATGAATATATAATACAGACCCTCAACCTATTATACCCCCTCCCAATTTATGATACTCATATATGTATTTAAATGCATTCATATAAAATACAAATTTCATTGTAACCTAATTGTAGTGATATGTAAATGAGGTACTGTATAAAGGGCAGTATTGCTATCGTTATCTTCTCTTGATAGGCCCAACTGTTGAGTTTACTCCTAGCGGTTGGAAGTCTAATTTATGTCTTTCCGAGTGAGTTGAATCGAGTTTGTCACAAACAATATTTTATGAATAGAATTTTGGTTTAATTTGCTTTTCATTTAATTTTTTGTTGAGTCTTGGATATTTTTTAAATTCTCTTTTTCAGTTTTGTTTTGATTTCGTATTTTTTTGTAAATTCCGTCTAGCTCGAAGCTAGTTTTTATTTGAGTTTACTTAATCTTTGATTTTCTTTTACTTTTCTGTAATTGTTTTTGGTTTTATATGTGTATCCATCCTCTTTTTTATGTTTTAATTTGTCTTTCTTGTCGTATTTTTTGTAAACCCTGTCTCACTCGAAGCTAGTTTTCATTAAAGTTTAGTAGTTATCTTTTATTTTGCTGTAATTGTTTTTGGTTTTATACGTGTTCCCCACATTCTTTTATTGTTTTTTGGTTTGCTCGTTTAGCAAATTCGTGTAATTTTCGGACGAACTTTTTAATTGTTTTTGTGGAGCTCCGAGCGCTATGGTAGAGTCTCCTCAGACACCGTCGGTGCAGGTGGAAAAAAAAAACCCGCACCTCTTAAAACATGGCATGGATCGAAGCTAGGCCGAAAAAAAGACGCCAACTATTATGCCCAACTTCAAGATGAGTATGATGAATAGGCAAGAGGGAATGAACTTCTTACTATTAAAGAAGCTCTAGAAGCTGTGAACACAAAACAATCTCCCCGCTGGCAATTGATGTAAAAACTCGGAAATTGATTGGGGTCAACGGGGAAACAATGGAGGGAGCAATAAAAAGCCTAAAGACTGGGCCAAAGATAAGAAGATCAAACGCCTTGTGAAACATCTTGCATGTTACTAATTAAGAGATCAAGCTGTTGGTCCGAAGCATTTGAATGGCGAAATCAGTTCGTTTACAGACTGAATTTATGGGCACCAGAAAGACAAGAGTAACCGACCATGGGGTGCTCGTGGATATTACCGAGGTCAGGATGGGGGCCTTTTAGCCCGATATGGGCAAAATGATGATGTCTCGTCAAATATAAGTAAAGCGGGCATTGCTACTGGGGACTTTGTTCTCCAGGTAACAATGACCCGCAGGACCTTCGCAGAAATACCCAACATTATGATGTTCCGGGAAAAAATGCCTGAGGTGCTAAAAGACCGTTGACTCTATTGCTGGTCCTGTGGCACCTCGGGGTATATGTCGAAAGCGTGTCCCGGTAAGATGGCGCCACAACATCGCCTAACAACATCAACGGCGGAAGCAGGGGAAGAGTCTGGTAAGGGCCCCGATGAACCTGATGTTTGAAAGGAGGTGGTGAGGAGGGGACGGAAGACGGTAAGCCCTCCTCCCCAGAAGGATGTCCCACAACAACGCCCAGGAGTGGCCAAAGCAGGAGAAAAAGCATCAACCACAACATCAGGTGGAAAACAAGAGCAGCAACAACAAGAGAAAAAAAACAACTTCAGCAACAAAAACAGCAGCAAGAGCAACAGGAAAAGCAACAACAGTAAGAACAACGGAAGCAACAGATGCAACAAAAATACCAACAACAAGAAAAGTAATAGCAGCAAAAGCAACAACAGCAAAAACGACAGCAAATGCATCAACGTGAGGACTCTGATATGGAGGCGAAGGAAATCCCTCCACCCCGGTTTTCCTCTTTGAAGAGGGGAAGGAGGAAGTAGAGGAAGAAAAAGAAGGTCTGTGGGATAGACTGATGAGAACTAGAAAGGGAGCTTTCCATTCATATAAATGGTCTGTTATTTAAAGTAGCCGCTGTCGAAGGAAAGTTAGTGGATGAACCCCGTAATTTCCCTAAGGCCCAGGTGTAATAACGTGGATAAGGGACACGGAGAGAGATTTAAAAGTATGGGATCACCTTTACGAGGCAAACGATACCTTCCTGGAAATTCGATTGGCCCACGTGGGAACCTCAGAATTGAAGAAATTATCAAATTCTGTGTGGGGAAGGCTCCTGATATAGAGTTCTTAAGCTAACATACCCAACGGACGTCAGTAGCATTGTCCTAGATGTACGGATGACGCCAGAGATGGATACAGGGAGCCTAGGACAATCTACCGCAGATTTCCGCCCAGTCTAGAAAAATATTTCTCAAGATAGTCAGCTTAAATGCTTCATGATCTCGTGTAGATGTCGCTGCGATCGAGGAGACACTTTGCAAGGTCGATGCTCGTGTGGTAACTAGCAAATTTGTTGTCTATTCAGCATACAGGAACCAGCTGGCCAGATGTGTTTTCCTTGCTGGTTACTTACCTCAGCAACCCTGTTTTCGCGTACCTGGTGATTGGTTTGGAATGATGTATCTCTCAATGCTCAATATCAGATATAGAGCGTGTGTAAATATAAAAGTGAACATTGAAATCAACACTTAGAGGCGACAGTCTGTTTCATGCTAGACGCAATCGTCGGGCCACAAGTGCTGTTATTTTTCTAGGTTTTTTTTATATATACGGATCAGTGGTGCATTGTGGGTTGTCTATTTTGGCAGTTATTTTGCCGTAAGTCGTTTATTTGTTTATTTATTTGGGTTAAATTATTTTGCTTGTCATATATATATATTTTCTTTTTATTTAATAACCGCGAAAATAGACTACCCGTTGAACACAACAACTTTAGCCTTCAAATAGGGCGTGGCGGATTTGCCTCACTGTTATCGGTGTGACCTTGGTTTAGAGGAAATAGGTTTGTACGCCTTCTACAATTGTCCTCCTGAATGACTTCTGCTCATTGATCTTACGCGTGAGGTAATATGATGCCCCCTTATCCTGTGGTGAAACGGGGGGTGTTTCTAACACTACTAGCCGTGTCAAGAATGGTGACTTCGACGACACGGATGGAGGGAATCTTGCGATACGAACGCTATTCTCATCAAGATCTGATTAGATTCTTTGATCATTAGCTCAAGATGAAGATCAAATCTGATGGCGTTTGTTATCGACAGAAACGTGTGTTAAAGTAGCGATCTTGGTTCATGTGAACGGGGCTAAACTTGATTCTATTTTTTAAGTCCCCTTGGTCACAGTGGGTCGGTTTCTTGTGCAGCCTTCCCCCTGGTTAAGATAGACTGTCTTTGTGTACCTAGTAAGTGTCGTTCCTGGCTAGTTCCTGGCTTCCTCTTTTTTTATGATCCAAGTCGAGATTCCAAACCTCCACAGTTTGTTTTTAGCCTCCTTCTTCATCTTAACTGGGTCAGTATTTGATTTTATCATGTCTGTATTTATTTTATCCTTCCCTCTCCATTAGTGAGTGAGCTTCTTGATTCTGTTTGACGACAGAATACAGCGGCCGCGAGTATTTTTGAGGAGTGGACGATCCTACTAACATCTGCTATTTTTAGTTTGTGTGTTTCTTGATGTTTTAGCTTTTTTTACGTTTCACCCCCCCCTCATTTCATACCATGGCTATGTTTTTATATATATATTTTCTATGGACATTTGTATATAATAAATCTTTACACCATGAGGCATTTTTGTAGGTTCCCTGTGAATATAGGGTATTATGATATATGTGGCAGTGAATATGTGAAGGATGACTTCTTGTGGTGAATGAGTAAATTGTAATGTCTGGATGGGTCGTGAATCTGATTAACTAGTTATTAGAATCTGATTAGATTAGTTAATGTCGACCAGCCTCACCCTATTTTCCCCTTTTGGCCTTGTGCCACAATTATTCTATTTTTTAACAATAATAAATAATGAGTCAGAGAGTATACATATCATAACAATATGGCATCGCTGATCGGTTACTTAACCACGATGAAGGATCATGAATATGAAAACCTCGCCAAGGTGTTTCGCAGCGTCGGCGAGAGTAAAAATTTTAAATGACACCAAGGCTAGTGGAGGAAGAAATAAAGTTACATATTTGTTTTTGGCTTCAGCGGGGTGTGGAACTATGAAAAAAAATTCCGTCATGGTCTATTGCAAAGTGTTGGAATATTTAGCGTATGAAGAAATTGCTGCATCTTAAAAGCAAATATACCTTGGTTAAGATTGACTGTCTTTGTGTACCTACTAAGTGTCGTTCCTGGCTTCCTCTTTTTTTATGATCCAAGTCGAGATTCCAACCCTCCACAGTTTGTTTTTAGCCTCCTTCTTCATCTTTGGGTCAGTATTTGATTTTATCATGTCCGTATTTATTTTATCCTTCCCCCTCCATTAGTGAGTGAGCTTCTTGATTCTGTTTGACGACAGAATACAGCGGCCGCGGGTATATTTTAGCAGTGGACGATCCTACTAACATCTTCTATTTTTAGTTTGTGTGTTTCTTGATATTTTGTCGAAGTTTGGAGAGTATAATGAAGATTTAAGAAAAGATTGGTCATAGCGGAAAGAACTAAATTTCACGAAATTAGACAGTGACCGGACGAAACTATTATGCAATATGTACAGCGATTCAAAGTAGCGTCGAGATATTGTGAGTTTGAAAGAATGGTTTCGAAACAAATGTCTATCGAAGACGAGTTAATTTTGCTAAGACTGATTAAAGGAATGTTTGTCATCCCGTACAAGTGTAAAATTCTAGAGTAGCTTCAAGCTCATAGTATAAATCTGGAAGCATGTGTAGAGTTCTTACAACAATTGGAATTGATAAAAAAAATTTAATACCTCCAAAAGCAGCATGGAGATTTACAGTGCTACTAAAAGCTTCATCCTGCGTCCTCAGCCGAGATTGAACTCACCAATACTTTGATTGGTGTAGTTCATAATCTTGTCAAATAGCTGAATTCTTGATGCTTCGCTAGGGCTATCAAGGGTGTTTTTATCGTGACACCAACACTAAATGGACTGCCAACCATGGCTCAGAGAGATTCCATTCACCCTCCTCTAAGAGCAGGTTTGAATTCAGTGATGTCCTTCTCCTAGACCAGTTGCCATCCAAGACTACAGAACCCAGTCTGTCCTGCTATTTACCCATAGCTGGAGGGAGAAGAAAGAGGATTCACACCTTTCCCAAGGGTGTTAGCACGTAAGTGAATCTAATGGATTCGACTGGAATTCGAACTCGGCTCTCCGATTCCTCAACCCAAGCCGCTATCCATTATTCCACCGTGCCTCCTGGTTAAGATAAAAGCTTACTTGTATACAGATATTGCAATAAAGAACATGAAAAGAGCGAAATTAACTGTCCGGCCTTTGAGGAATGGTATTTTAAGTGTACAAAGAAATCATTTCCAGAGTCTATGCACATAGGAAAATCGAGTGGAAGAGTGGAAAATATAGATCCTCCAAATAAAAGTAAGAACATATTTGATATAAAAGCACAGGATAAAAGCAGGGAAATGGTGAAGTTGAAAAGAGTAAACTTACACATGCAGGTTGATACTGGAAGTCATGCTATGTTGATACCGGGGAATTTGGGGGAAAGAATTGGTAGACCAAAGTTAAAGAAAAGTAATCTCCATTTTATACAGTTCGATGGGTTAATCAAAATTTTAAGATGCTTTGAAGGAACATTTGAAATAAAAAAAAAATAGATTTGAGATAATACCCATCATAGTGGTGGAAAACATCAAAAGCAACGGTCTTTTAGGAACAGAAGTGTTAAGAGTGGATACAACGAAGCTGATAAATTCTATAAAGTATCTAGTAACGGATATTGGAGTATTAAGCGGAGACGAGGCTTAAAGAAAGCAGCCAACCCATGTATTTACAAACCCGAAAACTTCCTGCTCACATGCTACCCTTGGTGGTTGCTAAGCTGAACAAAATGGTGGAACAAGGAATCTTAGAAAGCGTCAGCGAGGGTGGCAGTAATTGGGCTTCACCCATTTTGTCGAAGATTGGAGAGTATAATGAAGATTTAAGAAAAGATGAGCGTGAATCAACAGATCTGTTCGTATTCGTCCCCGTTGTTGAACATCGAAACAGCGTGCCAGGAGTTTGCTGATATGAAATACTTTGCTAAAGTTGAACTTAAATCAGCATAGAAATTGATAGCATGTTTCAAGAAGTCACCACAATGAACACCCCTATTGGATTACTAAGAGGGACTCGTCTGCCGTTTGGAGTCAAAACGTCAAATCACATTTTCCAAAAAGCCATCGAAAATTCTTTAGAGGGGATTAACAATATAATTGTACATCAGGACGATATTGACATTTGTTCGCGTAGTAAAGAAAGCATGAAGTTATGGAAAAGGAGAAGGAAAAAGGAAACAGACGACACAAGAAAGGATGAATGAATCCAGTATTGAGAGTGATCAGGAAGACCACCAGAGATATGACATTGAAGAAGAGGAATGGGAGGAGAGAATTAGTATATCCAGTAGTAGTGAGAAACAATTTGGGGATGAGAGTGACCGGAGGTATCATGGTGATTCGAGGAGAATCAGTTAATATCTAGATATATAAAAATAAATAAAGAGACACACTCTGAGAGATTGATTAGGTTTCCCAGGATTGTTCGTAGGTCAAAGATCAAGTAAAGAAACTAAAGCCTCTTAAGTTCAGAAAGGTGTAGTAATATGTAAATTAGGTACTCCATAAAAAGCAGTATCTCTGTGCCTACGAGAGATTTATCTTCTCTTGACGAGACTACAGTTGTCAGAGAGAATACTCATCATCACGCTAATAATATAATATAATAATAGATAATATGCAATATAGGTGAACAATTCAAGTAGAAAAATTGAAAATAAACAATGTAACTAAATACAAAATAGAGACATTAGATCATTCAATCTTATATAAATCAACAATGTTTTGCGGTAACTTTTAACATCAACTTGAGATTTTTCTTGTTAAAAACTGAATAATTTCAACACATTCAACATTATGGATAAAAATAGTGATTTTTTATAGTGCTTTTTCGAGACTTAGGATATGCATATGTATACACGACTTCATCACAGTAGAAGGATCAAGCACATTCATTTTCAATGGAAATTTTTGTTAATCCCGATAACCTTTCATTGTAGATCGCAGATAATTTTTTTTTAATAAGTTTTAGTTTGCTGGAACTTCTTTCGACACTTGCAGCAGACACTGGTATAGCAAGCAATACACGCAATGCTATGTACAAGTTCGGGTAAATATCGACTAAATAATTCCGAAATAAATAATCTAAAAAAAATCATGGGCGGTTTTTAGCTCACTTTTTCTGTTCCTGATATCCATTTCGTTACAGAATTGAAGTACATATCTTGATTTCGTGAGGCAATTCTAGTTCAACGTCATCCATTTTTTTTTCCTGAAGTCGTTCGCACTGCTCATTCAGATTTCCACTCTTCACTGCATTCAAAAGTGAGTCTGAATTTTGAATGAATTCATAAATTTCATCCCCCCTCCTGGAATAACTGAGAAAACTGAGTCAAAACTTGGTCCACAAGAAAGATAAAATAGCAAGTACAAAGGTGTTCAGTCAAAGTTAAAAATCTTTCAAAAAATAAAATATACTTTTCTGAAACTGTATTTGAGAAATATTAGTTTATTTAAAGTTTAATTAAGCAGATTTGAAACGAAAATATTTACTTTTAGCACAAAATATCGCAGAAAAGCATTTTTAACTCGGATATAGCTGTTTATTTAAGATGTTGACAGGTTAACAGCCGGAAGTTTATCTAATTTGTTATGGTGAATAGATCTGTAAAAAATTGCTTGAGTAATATAATATGAGGCCCTTTTTTATATATAATGTTTAACTACCCATTAACCTTAAAATTAAAACAAAAATTCTCCGTCATCTAATATTTTATTATATTTTAGGTACTTTGGCTTTAAATTTATTATAGTTATCGCAATTATTTTCTAATAATGTCGTGTATAAACGTCTGTATTTAGAAAAAAAGTCACGTTTATGCGCATACAAAAAAAAAAAAAAAAAGATTAAACATTCTTTTAAAAGTATTTCTGGGTTGCTAAATTGTAATATGCTATTACATTTATGATTCATAAATATAGTTTTTATTTAATAACAATATCACCGAACCGGGACAAATTAAGACAGAATTTTTAAATATTTAAAACTTTACAAAATGGAATGAAGTCCCTCAACCAACGCTTTTTATTCACTGTATCCTTTATCTAAAATAGACTTGACTCAAAGAATTGTGAGTTCAATCCCTGGCCACAGCAGAGAGAATAAAAACTTGGAGAATTATCAAGGCGAATTAACTAAAACTGAGATATTCAAAGGCATGGTACGTGGAGTTAGAACCGTCTACCACCGTTCTGTTAGAAATTTCAACAAATATCACCTGAAGAAGGTTGGAGAGTACAAAGACCAATACATCGTGAATATGTCAATAAAGATGAGTACAACAATCCGAACAATGTAAATAGTGTAAACAATAGTGTCCATAATATATCTTATTCATATAAGAAATGAAAAGCTTCCCTAAATAAATGTCTTAGTTTTATTGCATTTTAATTTAGGATCCATAGTAGATTTATTGCAACTGAAGCTTCTGTTTTCTAAAACTAAATTGAGGATTTAAATTCCCCAAGAGGTTCTGCTTTTAATTAACGTGATAAAATTTAATTTCTCGAATTTTCATAAAATTAAATAAGTGGCGGGTAACAGATTTTTAAAAAAAAATATTTTTACAAGATTTTCTAAAAAGAGATATTTCTAAAATAATTTCATTCATTTGTGAATGCGTCCTTAAAATTTCATTCCGACAATTATTTTATTTTATTTTTTTATTTTTTTTTCGCTGCTAAAAGACGATAAATTTCCCATAGTAATCTTTGGTCCACCTGCTGACGCAAAAACAAACAAAATTTTTAACCAAAATTTCGACCGTGTTAGAAAGGATTAAAAGAGAAAAAAAAAACTAATAAAATAATAAAAAAAAAAATATTTTGGTCTTTCCTCTTAATAATAACATAAACATTTAAAAAAAACAACATTGTTTTTAATTAAGTCTGGGGCCTTTTTCATCGTGGTATGCGCTTTTTTAGCGAAATTTTGAAGGTACCTCGATATCTATCTTGTAATAAAAATATTATTAGATGATTATTATTAAAATTATCATAAAAATTATTAATAATTAGAGAAAATTTAAATATAAAAATGTAATTTTTATAATGTTTCTAATTTAATGTGTTTTGCTTGTGGTGGGCTTTTGATCGTTTTTCAACTATCAATAGCAACTTTTTTTGTAACATCCTAACCAATAAAGATTAGTACCGCCACCCACTCGCAAAAAATCTATCTATTTATTCCGAAATCCGGCCGTAATATTGTGCATGCTATTTTCACCAAGTGGGTAGGTGGAGATTAAAGAGCAAGGGAGACGGATGGCGGGGCACAGAAGACTAATGTCACAGTAAACCCGTTGTAAAAAAAACAAAAAACAAAAAAAAAACAGCAAAAACAAAGAACAAATTCACGGATTTGGACGAAAAAAGAAAAATAATTCAGAATAACACTAAAATTCGTGAACATGTTTCATACTTTAACAGTCAGTTGTGCTTAGTTTAATTTGTAACGTAAGTAAATGTAGGTAAAAAAAATCAAATTTTGTTAAGATAGAGAGGATTGTAAAGCACTACCCGGGACTCACAGTCAGGCTTTGGCCTCGCGGTCAAGGGTTCAGGGGGAGTATGCACTGGGCCTGTATACAACGTAAATAAAAGTCACAACAAGCTACATGTTTGATTGTAGAATTTCAAATTCAGTTGTTAATATAGTATAAATGACTACTATCATCATTTTTATTGTTTATAATCTTTTTACGAGTTTTTTTTTATGATATCTTCAAATGCAAGCGGCTAAGAGGCCAAAATATTAGGTTGGTGCCAAAATAATGACGTAAGAATGTCGTTTTTTTGACGTAGAAAAGTACGTCAAAAAACGACATTATTACGTCATTATTTTTGCACCAACCTAATAATATGTAAAAACAAATGTAAAAAAAGGCGAAAATGCTGGATGCATGTTAATATGACTAATTCTAATTGCATTCCAATCGTAAATAATGGTACCACCCGCGAAAATATTTTGACGAATATTTAAAACTTCTTGGTCAAAATGAAGAACATTGACCTTTGCCTACGTGGAGCATTTCTTCTGGCCGTCTCTGTAGTGGGTATTTCTCTCCTTTCAGGGGTAGAAAAATAAAAACTTTTCGCTATCCTCACACTCATTTACACTGATACATTGCGTACAAGCAATTGTCAAGAGTGTTGTCCCCATCTTCAGGGACAAACCACCTACTTGATCATAACAAGGTTTCCATAATGGCCAGGAGAACTAAAATCGATATACACACGACGCATTACGACGGTCTGGGAAAAAAAATCAATAATCAACTTATACACGAGATTTCTTAACGAATACGCGTTATTGTTTGTTTAACCGAAAGGTCAACAAATCTTATACCATTAATGAATCATCTCCTTACCAGAAAGATAAAATGTTAAAATGCCGAATATCATTTGTCAATGCAAATGAAACTTGGAAAATTGACACGGCAAAATCATCTTAAGCATATTTAGCCTTGTGTCAGTTTAGGCCAAGTTTAATAATATCAATAAATTTACTTATTGTAACTTTTCAAGGCGTAAAATTTTTGAGCACAAGAATTTGGTGAAAGGAAGCCATATATGCCGTCCTTTTGGTAGACAAGTTAAAATGTTTTTTTTTAGCTCTTATC
Organism: Acanthosepion pharaonis; assembly: GCA_903632075.3. NCBI lineage: Eukaryota > Metazoa > Mollusca > Cephalopoda > Sepiida > Sepiidae > Acanthosepion > Acanthosepion pharaonis. Next base: position 3,047,508 of record CAHIKZ030000669.1, on the reverse strand, counting down.
AAATATAGAGTAAACTGTCTCATCTGAATTGATTCCAAAATACAGCCCGAAGAAAGGATTAGAATGATTGCTTTTACAAACGATCGACTTACCTTAGTTTGCATTTAACTGATTTCACTGAGTGCAATTATTCGATGTCTCATTCATGGCTTCAAGGTTTTATTTTTAAAGGAAATTGAACTGACCTTATGTTTGTTGATACTTCAACCGAAAGTCAAGCACAATTCAGGCGAATAGTAGCGGTATAAGGTCTAACAATATAGTCTATCAAGGCTATTCTTATTATACGGTGAGGTCAGTTTTAACTAGGCGCTTCACTTTTGTGAACTTACGTTACATCCGGTCAAGCTTAATAAATACCAATTATCTCGTGATATTTGTAGAATTATTAAAGTTTTGTTGCTGAGTTTTCTTTTTAAAAAGTTTGATCGGAAAGAAGTAATATTTAAAGAAACATATATACTGTGTTTTCTCGTGTTTATACGACTTGAGTATAACACGAACTCATGATTCTGAAGCAAAAACAGGGAATAAATTACATCCTTGAGTAAAATATGACCCCATAGTACAGGCATCCCTTTGTAAAATGTCCATTAAAATCTGAATGTCATAAATATATCTAAAATATTTAATTTTCTCACGATATTAAAGATGAGAAAGGAACCGGATGTTTAGACATTGCGTGTTTCTTTCCCAAATTTCCGTTTCAAACTAATTTTCGATTTTTTTGTGCTTCATGTTGCTGTTTCAAATAAGAGGTCATTTAGTCTGAGTAAAGATTTCTGAAAACGTTTACTTGTGTATAATACGACCCCTCAAATTTCTTGATTTATACACAAGAAAATACGGAACATAATTTTAGGTTTTAAATAAGATTATGATTGTGCGCCTTCTACAGTATTAAAGGAATTAAATTTTATATATATATATATATATATATATATATATATATATATATATATATATATATATATGTTTCAGCCAATAAAATCCCATCATAAAATTTGATGAATAATCAATCATTACTAGGTCGAATACCGCCAGAATACTTGGCGGACGTAGTTGTAGACCGACCACAGGTTATTTTTTTTTTGACCATTTAGAAAATTACAATATCTCCTTTCACCGCTCCCGTAAAATTCGACAATAAAGATTTTCACGAGCCAGTGTGAAATTATTTTCTAACGAAAACTTTGTATTCAAAAAGTTCAGACCTCTATAAAAAATTAGTTTTCAGATCCCCCTTACAGATATAAAAATAGACGCCTATTGTTTCTCGGGGTTCAAACAATTTCAGTTTGATCTGCTCGTACGTACACACAATCACACAAACACACACACACACACACACACACACACACACAATGGAAGAGACGACAGCCAGCAACCACCGACTAAGATCTTGTCGACGCACACAATAGAAGGCCTTTTGTCTACGAACTCACAAACGCATTAGGCTGAGAATCATATAGACATTTCACACTGTACTAAGAACAATTAATTACGTTATAAAATAAACTTCACTGCAAGGAAAATTGATTTTATTGTTACTGTATATTTCTGAAAAGAATATAAAAATGTTATTTCAACTGACGTTCTGTTTTGACTTTTCCTCCAGAAAATAACCGTTTATGTGTTTCATTTAAAAGATGTGTTGTTGTTGTTAAATGTTTGGGATTCCGACATTCATATAAAAACCGAAACCTGAGTTGACGGATCCTAATAGTATCGACGATTATGATAGAGTCCCTTTTCAAGTGCGTCGTTTAGGTTCCTATAACACGCATAAGCACAAAAAGAAATGAGGAGGTGTTTTTTTAAAGTGAATACGATTGATTTGCGCATTCTCCTCGCGTGATATCCAAAAATGATAGGAGAGTTTGTCGCAGGATTCTACTACATACGTAAGAATTCGTATTTGTCGTAGTTGCAGAAGAAGCCCATGCGATAAAAACATACACATATATGAACATTAACGTATAGTAGGAGTAGAGGTTTTTCTCTCCTAGTGGCTTCGGTTGCTACTGATGTCATCGAATTCGGTCGTCGATATCAAGCTTCCGGAAGTACTTTTTTAATATTTTATTTTACTAATGTTCCCTCTGTACAAAAAAAGAAACCCAAGGGTAACCCAAGGTACTGAAGGCGGTTGTTGTGTGCTGTGAGAGGAAAGGGCGGAATTAATGCGAACATGTGTAAAAGATGACATTTAATCCTAAACATGAAGAAGTTAAGATTGTAATAGTCGAGGGCGATCCCCACTACTCTTGGGATTCTGTTCAACAAAGCAATAGAGTTTTAGAAGAGGCAGTCTGAGTTGAACCTACTCCTTACTAAATGAATACAAATATAGAGATACCTCCAAAGTTATTCTAAAAATATGATGAAAAATTCCTCAAATTTAATAAAAACAAAGTTTCATCGTCTAAACGTTTACGTTATTATTAAGAGGAAAAGCCAAACTATTTCTTTTTATTATTTTATCAATTTTCGAGATTTTGGTTAAAAATCTTGTTTTTTTTTGTGTAAGCGAGTGGGCCAATGATTAGTCTGGGAAATTTAGCGTCTTTTTTTTCAGGTAAAAAAATTCAGTGTTGAAAATTCTTAAATCAGGAGTTATTCTCAAATAAATGAAATTATTTTTTAATTTTTTTTTTCTTTTTTTTCTTTTAGAAAATCTCGGAAAACAAAAATGGCGTTTTCTAATATAATTGCGGATCACATAGAAATCAAGTCCAGGTTCATACCTTCACAGCTAGTTCAGACCTTTGCACATTGGATCTACCATACCACTTGCATAAGGGCAAATCATCCACGTACCCTTCGAATTTCATTGGTAAGGAGGAAGTTCCACTCAAACAGATTCTTTCCTAAAACTCATTTTTTAAAGAGGCTTATTAGATGATGCTTACTCGATCGCTACGATCAACCTTTGTCTATCCTAGAGAGATTATATGCACTTAACCTACCTAAAGATCTCGAGTAAATGAGAAACAGAATAGATTTCAGGTGAGATAACAAAAATCAAAATTTACTAAGAGCTGCCACCGACAGGAAATTGTGGAGAGTCATGATCACCAATGTCCTAAAGGTATACAGGATAAAGAAGAATAAGACGTCCACTTCTTACGCTCTTAGAACAACATCATTCAGAAACCCTCTACCTTAAGTGGCTCTCGGGCATTGTATCGGGAGAACAATATTATAAAATAACTGATGACATCTACGAATTTTCTGATTCAAAAATACTTCATTAACCTTGTCAAATCCAAACTCTTTGTAAGTGGCTCGTTTCTTACATTTGACGGTCGGTTTTGTTTAAATCTTGATCAGAAGAAAAACTTTTATCTTGGCTAATGCGCTAACGGAAACCTCTACTTCGACAAGCCTTACTAGAAATGTCCAGAGAAGTCATAACATAAAAATAAAACTGTGTGTGCAGTTTCAGTTGAAGGAACTTGCACAAATGTTTAAGTATAGACATAGACGACGTTTTTAGGTTTGCTGCGTGATAGGATTTCGCATGTAGCATTTATTCTTTTAGGTTCTTTTGACACGTCAGCTATTACAGAGAGCCCGCTTTTCCACTTCTTCCATCTTAATAGCAGCATATCCCGACAACACACCAAATGTAACACTGGGTTATTTGAAGACAACTTTCGTCTTTCGTTCTGCCCTTCTCTATGGCTAAACAACTCACTCATTTTGAGCATCATAATTTTCAAAGAAGAACATCTGTCGTGTGGATTAACGAAATGTGTAGAAATTCTTCCTGAATTTTTCAGTCACATCGGTCGTTACAAGTTTTCAACTGTTGTTGCACAACTTTTCGATTTTACCGCTTTTTACCGGGCACCCTGTAGTAAGAAATTACTGCTAGAATTAGCTTACCTACTTTCTGACCATTCTTTACTTTAAACATCAACCCCTGTAGGACAATGTGTATCTGTAATGTGCAGTGAGCAACTAAAATTTAATCAAAGATTTCCCATATTCTCCTATTGCTTAGCTGTGCACTTCTGAACAAAACAAAATCCTGTTGATGTTCTAAGCAGTAGAATTGTTCAAATGTGTAGCAGAACGCTTAGGCTTGAAGATTAATTTTAAAAGGATGAATATAATTGAAAGCAATTCCTCCATGACCTTAATTCTTCACCACAAGAATAATCTTTAAAACTTCAGAACACTGTCCTAAATTTGTTTCCTGTAGTTTCTATAGTTAGAAACTAACTTTTCAGCGAAATCAAAAGTGAAAGTGAAAGTGAAAGTAGCACAGAATTTCAAAAACAGGTAAAAGCAAATTAAATTAACTAGTTTTATTGGCGTGAAAAGACACTAGAGAAAGAGTATAGGAATATTTATAACAGCATTTTTATGGTAAGGGGAACTATACGAGTTCAATACATATGGGGATGTATTTCAATTTGAAGTTCTTTTTTTCTAAATTGAATTAACCGCTGATACAAAGAGAAACTTGTCGGCCATCGATTGTTGTAAACAGATGTATGGTGCCTGAACTGAGAGAAAGCCAATGAAATATCCTATTTGAAAAAGCTTATGAGACTCTCCATAAACGTACCTATAAAAGCGCATATTGTTTCCAATTTAATATTCAGTAAGACTAAGCAGTGTTCTGATAATTGTAGCAGGGTAATTGGGTGCATATCGAGAAGCATAATAGTAAATGCGGTATCAAAATATGACATCCTTACTGGTCGGATAAAGAGCTTTCTTCAGAAGTGAACATTTATATGATAATTTATAGTTTGATTATTTTTCCAGGTTTATGCCAGGGTGCCGGGGTTCTAGACTCCTGACACTCTGCCCCTGACTATGGCCTTGAGCATATAAACTGTGGCTCATTTTTGCTTCAGTTGTTTTGAATTCATCTCAATAAAATACGAAAAAAAGAAATTCAACAATAGACCCTTTTGCTTATGCAAATGCACGCATATGTATCATGTGATTTATGTTAACTAATACCAGATTGTCTGAGACGAATTTAATGTCAATTAGGAACTTTTGTATTAAGAGAAGTTGATCAGAGGGTGAACACAATATGTATTGGTCTGTCCTTAAAAGATACCAAAGTTGCTTTTGCACTCGGTGTTCTAACAGAGTATTAACAGAGCCAGGTACATGTGAGGGTTGACATGTAAGGTAACCTTATATCCACCAGGTGCAGTTTCGCGCCTTATATGATGGAACTGGCTGCTCTCTGGACATGTAAACAGAGAGTTGAGCCAACTGCACTTAGGATGTGCCCATTTGGAATAACTGTAAGACAGAATGTTATATAAGCCAAGAGAAAAACAGGAAGGTTTCTCGCGTGCACACGTTCGGAGAAAGCCCTCGACGTCACACACATTCACGCTATTATTGGAGAATTAAGGCCCGTGCCAATAAGAATATATACCTGACAAAATAAGTAGAGGTTTATTGTAATTACCAGTACAATAAGAATAAAGGTAACAGGTCGTCGCAAGTCAATCCAGTAGTGAGTGCTACTATTGGAAGGTCGGTAATTCTCGCGTAAGCCGTACTCAACAGATCCCAGGTCGACGCTATTTAGCAACTGCACATGTGGCACAAGGCCTAATTTAAAGTGGGGTTCCCGAGCCCATAGGCCCGGCCAAAAAATCCCCGTAGACCCCGCATAAACGGGATCGGGTCTGTTTACCTCCCCGGACGAAACTCTGCCCTTCGGCATAGCCTCGTCCCGGTTCCTCTCTGCCCGAAGGCAGAGAGTTCGACTAGCGCAGCTGAGAAAGATCCCAGGTAGACTCCTGTAGTCCGTTGCCATATGGATACCTATAGGTAGTTACTACCTATAGTGTAGTCACTCATGGGGGTGACAGGTTATTTCATTACATCAGGGAGTGAATAGACAAAAAGACATTGCTTTCACGTGTCAGTTATTTAGTCTCATATGTTCTCATTAGTATTTACAAAGGTGACATTACCTATATAGGAGATAATTTGCGAAAGTATTGGGAAAAAAACACTTTGCAAATCTTAGTATTAAAGGCTTGAATATAATTGCGCTCTCCATAACTTACTTGAAAGCTTCACTATAAAAGAATTCATATTTTTGCAGGAGTAACGAGATGAGAAGTAATGATTTTTCTTTGCTAGTTTCCTGAAGAAGAAGACAAAAAAGTATCCTTTGTACGTGCGAGTTCAACATGGAATCATGTCATAAATCGAAATCAACACAGCCTGCCTGTCGTGTATTGCTTTTCCCTTCGACATACAACAGTTGAAAAATCACGACAAATAAGAACAATTGGAGTTTGGCACTTTTACGATCCTGCATTATAAACGATTCGCATCCATGATACTTGACTGCCGTGAAAAGAAAGCTTTCCGTGTCAGTGAGCATTTTCGAGATTTATTTTCGTAATAATCTTTTCTCGGTTTGAAAATTGTGTTCAAAAAAAAAAAAAAAAACGAAAAAAAAAAACGAAAAAAGAAAGCTAGTTTTACCCTGCTAACATATAAAATTATTATTCCAGGTTTTTACGCTTGCTGTTGAGATTATCATAAAATCTCTGCTGATATTTGCCAACCATACCTAAGTCTAGCACAAGGCTACACATTAAGGACGATTATTATTATCATTAAAATACCATTAACTCTTTTATTCGCTATGTCTTTCGTAAAGCGATGACTTATTCATGTCGCAAAACAGTGAGTCAAATTTTCACTTGGCGACCCACTATTGTGGCAGTATTCCAAACTAAAGAAAAAATATTAGATATTAACATTGCATTTTCAGGCATTATATTCTGGCAAAAAGAATTTAGAGAGAGTCTATTACAGTTGAACTGTGAAAAGCTGTAACAGGTGTTGTTAATTCAAAATTACTTTCTTAGACTATGTAGCTTGACGCAACCCAGAGATGAGGCTAGAACAGATTTTGTGCCTAATCTCTTTTCGAGTAGCCATATTCAAATTTGACCTGCCAGATGACCTGGCTGCCAACGCAGATCCGACCAACATTTGAAGACGTGATTCACACAGATATCCTTCGGTTGCAAGCGGGGGAAAGAATCATATTCCAAGGAATTATATAAACATCTACACTTGAGACGAGTTGGTCAGTTTCCCAGATACCGCAGGGGAGAATATAATGTCCATGTCCCCGAGGCCGCTCGCATACAGTATGTGAGAGTAAATGACAAAAGGTGTTGAATGAAATTTACGGGCAAATATGAAATAGTCAAGTCTCATGTCATCATTAACCGTCACAATAATATATCATTAGAAATTGCTAATTAGCAAAATAAAGACGGGAGATTTAGGAAATTGATGATCAGCATTTTACAGGACATTTTGCTGATATCACTTGTCAGTCCAATTAATATTTAGCAAAGTAATAAATAAAATTGATGTTTGAAGTGATTGGACTGGCCGAATTCTTTGAAGTTTATTCGAATTATGATCTCGAATTCGTATTTTCAGGGGGACGACAGATGACAAATTTTGAGGCTTCAACAAAAAGAATAAAAAGAAATATGATTCTATGAAAGAGTCATTGTAACATTTACCAAATCCATCGAGATGGAATAACATCGACGGTGATTAGGCGCCAACTATAGTCTCGTAAACTCGTCTTGTAGCTCGTTTTGTGAAATGGATCCAAATGGTCAGCTTCCTAATCCAAAAATGGCTTACACAGTGAAATCATACTGAAACATTGATTTTTATCAAAGGGTTTAAGCGGCGGAAAAGTTGGCCTGTTCTCAAGTATGTAACCGCTTATAGTGGCACTGAAAGAGCGTTAATGCAGTACTAGTGATACGCCCTGTGAATAAATCCCGACTTTAGCTGAAATTACAAAATCTGTGTGTCATAGCATTTCAAAAAATATATAAGAATGAATTCCAGATTCCTGTGAATTTACTTATAACAAACATTTGTTTGTTTTTTTTTCAATTTGTAAAATAATGAAATTTATTTATCTTCATTGCATTTCCAATACAACCGATGCTAATGTAAAGCCGACGCTGATGTGTACGATGGCTGAATGGTTTTCCGTATGTAAAACAGAATCAGGAAAGCGAGTTCGAATTCTAGTATGTAAACATTCTGGTAGTAATGTATTTTCTATACGGCATATTATAATACAATTTATAATATTTGCTAGATCTTCGAAATATATTAAAAAAATATCGATATTACTCGTCTTTATTCATAAGCTGTGAACTAAATGCTAATGTGGCTAAACATTTTACAGCAGGAAATCCTTTTGATTGAATGATTTGAATAACTAAGCCATCTAATTAAAGACGGCAACAAAACAATCAGTTATCATAAAGCTGACATAATTACAGACCGAAAATGAATCGAAAAAGAAAAATAATTTTTGAATAAATAAATTTTAAAATAAGAAGTTAAATAATGATCGCTATCTACGTTTGACAATCATACTTTTTATAAAACCCAGGTTGTGTGTGTCTGTTCGTTTATATATTAGATCGGATTTCCTACATTTTTCAACCGATTTCAACAAAACTTCACAGGACTACGTAAAATTACCTTGCGGTGGCTCTAACAGCGCCAAAAATTGGAAAAACACAATCGTTTTTGCACGAAATCAATTTGAAAACACGATTAAGAGGCATCACGAGAATGAAAGTGGGACAACTCATATCGAGTTATACTTATTATAATACCCAGGTTGTTTGTGTGTGTGTGTGTGTGTGTTCGTTTATATATGGGATCGGATTTCCTACATTTTTCAACCGATTTCAGCAAAACATCACTTTTTTTTGGCAGGTAGTGTTTCTTATTGTCTTGCACACTTTTTTCTTTATTTTTACATTCAGAATGCTTTAAAAATTGCATTTACAAGGCAATTGTTTATAATAAAATTCTATTCAATCGGTAGACTCATAACGACTGAAAACAATGTTTTTGTTTGAGTTTGGGTTTTTACCAATTCGTAAAAAAAAACAAACAAAAAAAGAAAACTAATTAAGACATGCGTGTCCGTCAACCTTAAACAATAATCTTTGTCAAGTTGATTTTTCAGTCTTTATGATGGTCGATACTTGATCTATCTCTTACTGTTACATCCCCGTGCAACGCCGGGCTCTACTGCTAGTATTTCTATATGCAGACGATAAAACCACGTTTAACTGAGGTAATATCTAACAATTTTACATATTTCTTTAATTTTCAGGGTTTTGAATCTGATCATTTTTGACTTTGTAGGTCTGATGAATTGGATCGTGATTACGATTCCAAGGCAATAAATTATAACCATGACATATCAATGTTTGAGCCTTTTATATTATATTCTTACTTTTTACTGGACATTGAGTTCTACCTGGATTCTATCCTCTTGGCAATTTATATATATATATATATATATATATATATATATATATATGACAGTGGTCCTGTCCATCAAAAATCTCTCTCCACTATCATCCTCACCTTGTTTAATAATGATAACGGTGTACTGAAAATCTTTTAAAAATAGAAAGCCACCCTCTTGAATTCTAACCATGTTTTTTGCCAAGATATATTTTCCGTACCAAGGAAGGTTTACTTCGATTTTTACCTGAAGTTGTTTGAGAGTATATATATATATTAAGTCCTGCCAACCATTTCTCTGCAATCAGGTGAGGCCGTTAAGATTAAATGGAAAAGCGGTTTTTGTTAATTGTGTTGTATATTTCAATATTACAGATTTATGGCAATTTTTTGTTATTGCCATTTTTTAATTTTTTTTCCTGTTGTTGCTTTAAGATATACGCTTTTATCTTCATTATTAAAACTATGGAAATTATATTTAGTACGTTGAAGGTATTCAATCAGTTAGAATGATAAGTACAATTATTTTTAAAATCAACAACATTCACGATTTTAGCATAAAGGTACATCTAATTAATAGTGTAATCTATGTAGGAAATTTGTAATTGTTAAAATTTCCGGAGGAGTTTTCTGAAAGAATATCATATTTTAATTCAGCTTGTTCTTTCATTCCTTAGTTGGTTAGTCAGTTAGCACCTACGTTAGAACCTGCCAATAACTCATAAATGATGAACTATTTCGTCCTGATCACGTGGAAACTAGGAAAATACATATCAGAGACATTGTTTTGTTTCAGTGAGAAAAAGAAAGAAAAAAACGAAAGAGAAAATAGAGCAGGCTATAAAGCTCACACTTTTTTTATTTCAATGAAATGGACCCCCCCCCCAAAAAAAAACTACCAGTTTCAGCAACAACCGGTTTTCCATTTAATCTTAACAGCCTCTCCTGATTGCAGACAAAAGGCTGGCAGGACTTAATATATATACTCTCAAACAACTTCAGATAAAAATTCAAGTAAGCCTTCCTTAGTACGGAAAATATATCTTAGGTATATAACTTGGTACATTGATAGGTGAGTATCGTCTGCTTTTTTGTTAGCTATATTTTGTATTTCATTATTACCACTGTACGGTAATGTACTCTTTTTTGTTACCCTCTTCCTTTATTCTTTCCTCTTATTGTCTTGACATAGCCATTTTTATCGTTGCTATTATTAAAAGTAAAAAAATAAATTATATTTATTGCGTTGATACTATATACACAATTAAAATGATAACGAGAGTTGTTTTTAAAATCCCATTACAAACCTAATAACTTTGTCTTGATCGACGCACTGCTCAAATTTTAATTTGTACCCTCTTACTTCTTTAAATAATAACCTGCATTCATATTTATGATTGTTATTGCAATATTTTGTTAAAGTTGTTAAGCTCAAATATTTAACGGGGTAATAGGAGGATTTCCGTCCTTACTTTAGAACTCTTAGAGAGCCTTTTCCGTCATTAAATTCAGAACTGTGATTCCTCAGAAAATTCGAATAGCAAAACTGTGACATTTTCACGGGCCCTACGAGTTTCTAGCCTCTTGCCAAAGAAACACGAAAAAGTCAGGAGGATATGGAAATCGATAGCAATTTCTCTGGAATCGTTACAAAATAATCTAAACAATATGAAATGATTCATTGTACTCTAGAAAATGTTGGATTAAGAGGAAAGCTGGATAACATCAAAACAGCCTTTTTCATCGGTCAAATGTCGCAAAGTCTCTGATGTCAACAGAATAGTTGTTGACACGATTTCGAAAAAAAAAAATACCGAAAAAAGGCCTCATTTTGATATTTACTAAGCTTAGAAAAGGATATCAGTTCTAATTGTTCAAGTTAATACACAGGCTGCCATTCCTAGAATCTGATTTTTTTTCTTTCAGGAAGGTTTGCAATGTAAACGTTTGACCGATTATTTTAAAAATCATGATTCATTCCAGTTTTGGCGCATCGGGTAAACAAAGTCATAAACATCAACAAGATGTGATTTGCTTTATCAGTGACAGCAGCGGTTGGTAAACAGGCGTAGCATTTATGAAGATATTTATATTATAAATAGAATATCACCCGTTAAAATTGATGGCATTATTTACGTATGGATATGTAACTCTTCCTTAGATCATATGTACGCGCTTTGGTCAAAAAGCCACTAAGTTGTATATTTTTAGGATCAGAGTGTAGTAACCGTTCTTCACTTCTCTGCCTTGTTTCTGTCTTCCGACAGTTCACAAAAGGTGTTATGGGACCTTACCCATGACATAATGGACTATTCCATACGTAATAAATACTGCGCCTCAAGAGGAAGCAGGGAGTTCAGTCCGAAGTCGGACGACCAGCTGACCGGCTGATCGGTTGAACTCTCTGCCTTTGGGCGGGGAGGAACTCGAACGAGGCTACGCCGAAGGGCGGAGTCTCTTTCGGGGAGGTAAACCGACCCTGAACCCGTGTATACGGGTTCAAAGAGCATATTTTGGCCGAGCCCACGGGCTCGGAAATCCCACGTTAAACCAGCCTTTGTGCCACATGATGCCCTCGTGGGGGGTGGTGACTAAATACCGTTCAGTCCGAAGTCGGGCGACCGGCTGACCGGCTGATCGGTTGAACTCTCTGCCATTGGGCGGGGAGGAACCCGAACGAGGCTACGCCGAAGGGCGGAGTCTCTTTCGGGGAGGTAAACCGACCCTGAATCCGTTTATACGGGTTCAAAGGGCATATTTTTGGCCGAGCTCACGGGCTCGGATCTCACGGGCTCGGATCTCACGGGCTCGGATCTCACATGTTAAACCGGCCTTGTGCCACATGATGCCCTCGTGGGAGGGGTGACTAAATACTGTTCAGTCTGAAGTCTGGAGTGAAGTCCGTCAGGAGTCTGTCAGTTAGTCAGAGCGAGTCAGTCAGTCGAGTCAGAGGCAGTCCGAAACAGAGTCACGTTCAGACAATTACTACTAAACCTGATTGTTCGTACTAACACTTTCTACTTCTCTGTATATATTCCTGTTTGTAATATATCTGTGTTATTCCATACCAGTGTTCGAGTTCTTCTTTATTGGTTCTACCTTGGACTATCACCGAGGTACAAGGAACCGGACCATAACAGAAGGGTTTCTAGATACTGACGCCAGCGTAATTATGATCGTAGGGATTGGGCAATTTTTAAATCTGGTCCTTATGTAATCTTAAACTAATCTTACATCGTATCTTACCACATAGGTAGCTAAATGCTATCAGTTTAGTATATGTTTTTCTCCCCTCTCGTCTTTCTATGCTACAGTGAGGAACATCAGCGCCGCATTTTGGCAATTAGATAATAGGGGAAACCAGATCCCGATGATCCCAAACCTTCGGCAGCACCTCCACTGTTGGACCGAAAAAGAGTTTCGGTGTATTCTGATGCCTGCTTGACAGTAGTCATATGTACTAGGAAATATTTTGCCTTTGGTCTCTAATAACTATCCGGACAATCCAACCTGATGTTACATAATTGTGGGGAGATAAATAAATATATTATTCCAAGTCAGTGCATTAGTTTTCGTACATGCAGTTCAAATTTATAAATAATCTGTCCAAAGTTCATAATGATCCTATTCTAGTTCGACTATCATTATTGTTATAAAGAACGATAATTTTAAGTAGGGGAGATCAGGTTGCGTAGCCGGTGTATATAAGTCACGGTGTATACTTTATGAACCTTCTTTCTAAAGTACACTGCGTGCCAAATTATTATCGAGATAACTTTTTTTCTAATATTTCAAAAACTGTCCAATCAATTCATACAATGTTGGCAATAATGACTTGCGCAATTACTGAAATTTTCGTACTGATCTGCGCAATGTAAACAAACTGGCGCCATATTTGTTATCAGCACTATGATTTACTTGACAATTAAGTTGGTTATATGTTTTCTTAAAAGTTTAAATTCGCGAATATTTGGGACTCTGATTAAGAAAAGAAGCCAGCAAATTTAATAACATGAAAAAACATCACATAACTTATTTTTTCTGGTTGAGTGGTTAACGCATTAAAACAAACAACTTATTCCGAATGATGTAGTTTCGATCCTAACGGAGTCTATGGCGTCTATTTGCCATAAACTGTTGTAAAGGATTTCTAAAGTTTTTCATCACCTGGAATTTCGAGCGATTCGAGGCCTTCCAGATGGCTTTCTTTTAAGCACTGAACTTATGGCTCTGAAATTTTTATCCCATAGCAGAATCGAGTCTCTATCCGAAACAGCATCATTCTGTCGTAACATGAACTGAGCACGAAAAGCTTTCTGTGTTGCAATTACAGATTCACCAATCTTTAAAGAACGTTTCAACAGCAAATGCACTGTATGCACCAGTCCAATCTATAATGGTAACTGATGGTATCTGAGAAGAAAATGATATGACATTAGGTAGAAGAAGTCACCATTACCATTCGTTTAAATTCCCTAGCACCAAACAGGTGACAGTTTAAACTGGGTGGGGGGGTGTAATTCAAACAGATATTTTGATTTTAATTGCTTGGTTTTGAAAATGAAAACCAGGAATATCATGCAAGAAGAACAAACTTTTATTGCAATCAACATAAGAAGACCTGCATTTCGTGAAATTTTGTGACTTTGAACAGTACATTTCCTTTACTATTCCTAACTGTACTGTATACTAACTATAACTATACTGTACTAATACAGTACTATTCCTTTAAATATTTAAAAGGAAAATGTTTCTTCCTCTCCTTCTAAAATCTTGTCCAGAATTACGAGAGGAAACTAAAGAAAGTGAACTCACATTACAAACCTACGATGTTTGTCTGGATCGACGCACTGCTTTATGCTTTAAAACCCTTAACTGTCTCGTGCAGTCCGCAGTAATAAGACAAATATTATACGCAATGACATAATTATTAGCAGGGCCCTATTTCAGTTTCACCAACGAATCATAAAAAGATCCCCATATAGTGGATTAATCCAATGTGAAAACAAAACGTCAGTCCTCAAGGCTTACACACACACACAAACATCAAGAGTATCGCAACTGGATTCATTATGGCGAAAGTACTTATCAACATTCTCTTAACTAGGCTGCCATTCTTTCACTAAAGTCAACTTCTTACAAGCCAGCTTTCGTTCTTGTAAGGGGTGTAATGATGACATATAAGTCATCAAACATCACCAGGAGATTGCAAACCACTACAATAGAAAGTTGTACACCTAATACGTTGACCTTACTGCAGCATATGACCACATCAATAGAGATTTCCTATTCTTATTCATTAAAAACCATCTCCCAAGCTCCGACTCGATTGAATTCATCGATTTAATAGAGAAAGTTTATCGCTTCACAATATCACGTGTAGGACAGGCAGGAAATGAGAGCTTCAGTTCTTTTACCAGACCATGCTCTTTACATTTAAAGACACAGATCTAAAGAGTCGGTCATTGATCATTTAAGCATTCCATTCCATAACATATCACAAACGAGTCTAACAATAGAAGATCCCGCTTTTCCGCCCGAGGCCAATGTGCTGATAATGATGGGTAGGGGGCGATGCTTATGACATAGGTATTCATAGTTGGAATAAGAATGATCTTGAACAAAAACTCAACATCCCCTACCATATTACTTACATTATTCAGATTGTTAGCCCCATCTTCATTGCCATATTCACAACGTTTACGCTCCGGCCTTCTTCGGATAATTGGAATTTCGAACAAGACCCTCTATTTCGTCCACCGGGGTAGGGGAAATTCTAGTCACCTGAACAACGCCGTAGCGTACAAGGTCCGAAACATTGTGAATAGTGCAATGAAGATGAGAATAACTGCCCGAATAATGTAAATAATGGAAGTAATCATAATACCTCATCTCAGAGATATAGACAGATATCCCCTACCAATTATTACAAAATATAAGAGCTACGATGAAACTTTCTAAATCAGAAAGCATAACATGGAATTGGAACGAAAGCAGTGATGGCACCAGGTTCAGGTTTATTTTGTTTTACGGCATATCAACCTCAACAGTTTATTTAATGCTGACAAGATTTTTAGGATTGGTAATATTTTTTCAAAAATGTACTGCTGGTATTTTTATTATAAACATCTATTTTTATACTTTCATAGTGTTTTGACCTCAATTTGGAGGTTAACTATTTGCGCAAAGCTGGAAACTTAACAGGTGTTACCACCCCGGGCCAGTGTGGATCGGGGAACAACATCAATTAAGAGGTGACAGTAATGACATGTACTCAAACTCTTATATATAAAGTACAATGTAGGTGTGTGTGTTTGTGCGTGTGTGTGTTTAAACAACTCCTCTGCTCCAACTGGTCCGATTTCAATGATTCATAGCTCATTCAAAAGCACTAGAAAAGTTATGCGTAGGGAACTATTTTCGCTGATCTCAGATTCAGGGTTGCCAGATTATGCGAGGTTAAAAATATATATTAATATATTATACTAGCCATTACCGTTGCTTTCATGGTTCAAAGGGAGTAATTTTTATTTTCCTTTTGTATCCAATTCCATTCATGTTTTATTATAAACTAACTAAAAAGATTTTAAGCTACCTCCTGTGGAGGATTCTTGGTTTGGCCATCATCACAATAGCTAGGGAGGATTAAATGCAATAGGCATCAATAAACTACAGAAGAACTCAAAATCTGACCGCTGCATTTCAGTATTGAATTAATGTTTAACTCTAAAAATTTCAACGATAATTCTTCTGCAGCCAATTAATTTAAAGACGATTGGATGTACGTAGATCCTTATTTTCCGCACAAACAATTATTTTTATTTCATGGGCGATAGACCAGGGGACAATAAGATAAAATTAATATAGTGTAGAGATGGAAAAATAAAAATTAGATTTAGTTATACATTCAACATTTGATGGAATCTATATTAATAAATGCGTAATTGGAGCTCAATTCTCCCACGAATTCTGAGATTAAAAAGCCCTAGATCTACTTTAAAGTAATTTGTATTTACTCAACCGCCGACGAGGTCAGGTTGTGACACAAGGCAGGTTTAATGTGAGGAGCCCGAGCACGTACATCCGGGCTAGGAACAAAAACTGTCCGAACCCTCGCAACCAATGGTTGCGCTGGCCTCGGTGCGAATACCAATCCCTTTCTCGGGTGCAATGAGAGAGCGCTGCCTCGGGAAGCAGTTCTCCGGGGCTGGGCACCTCTCAGTAAAAATTTCCTCAATTTGGACTTTATCCTTTAACGGAGTCGCCCCTGAGTGCATTCTGCCCAAAGACAGAGACGCAACTGTGAGATGATAAACAAAAAGCAGCTTATACACTAGGTATTTACTATATCTCTACACTAAGACGAGTTGTGACATAAGGTTTCTTTTTTTAAGTTGGGGTCCCGAGCGCGTACAGTCGGGCGAGGAACAAAAATTGCCAGCAGCCCCCGCAACCGTCTGTTGCGAGCATCGATCCCTCTCTCTGGTGCAATGACGGCGCGGTATCGGGTAGCTGTGGGCTGGACACCTCTCAGCATGATTTTTGTCAGTTGCGACTCTGTCCTGAGCAGTTGATTTACTTTACCTCTTCCACCACTGAAGTCAGTTTTTAACATGGAAATCCGAGTGTCTTCACTCGGACCGCTGGGCTTAATTGGTCATAGCTTGTCTAAGCTGGTCAGAGCCGGTCCAAACTAAGTCATAGCTGATGCTACCAGCATAGGTACGCATCCCTGAATCGGAAAATAACAGAATGTGTATTCCAATCGAGAGAGCAGCTTACACACTAGTTATTTACTCAGTCTCCCCACTAAGTGCTACAAACCACTCCAAAGAGCAGTTTACACGGTATTTACTTGATTCCCCACGAGGTTAGGTTGTGACACAAGGTCGGTTTAATGTGGGGAGCCCGAGCACCCGGGCAAGGAACAAAAATTCCCTGAGCCCACCCAACCGTTGGTTGCGCTGGCCTCTGTGCGTGCACCGATCCTTCTCTCTAGTGCAATGAGAAGGCGCGGCCCCGGGCAGCTGTTCCCCAGGGCTGGGCACCCCTCAGTATAATTTCCCTTAGTTGTCCCTCTGTCCCTTGACAGAGAAGCCCCTGAACGCACTCTGCCCAAAGACAGAGACGCAACTGAGAGATGATAAGTAGATGTGTTACAAATCACTTCAAAGAGCAGTTTACACGGTATTTACTTGACATCCCACGAGGTCAGGTTGTGACATAAGGTTGGTTTAATGTGGGGAACCCGAGCGCGTGCACCCGGGCAAGGAACAAAAATTCCCCGTCGGTTGCTCTAGCCTCGGTGCGAGCACCGATCCCTCCCTCTGGGGCAATGGGAGAGCGCGGCCTCGGGCAGCTGTTCCCCAGAGCTGGGCACCTCTTCAGTATAATGTTCCGCAGTTGCGACTCTGTCATTTGACGGAGTCTCCCCTGAGCGTACTCTGTCCAAGGAAAGAGACGCAACTGAGAGATGATAAGTAGATGTGTTACATCCCATTCCAAAGATCAGTTTACACAATAAAAGCCCAATAGCTCTATTTTATGTTATCTACTTGTAGGCCATATCACTCTTCAGGTTTAACTAATTTGTATATTGATTTTAAAAAAGTTTAATTCATTAATTAACTGTCCTTCATTACTGTTCTTGTATTCAAGGATTGTATTGATTTTCATATAAAAAATAGTTCTTTCTAAGAATATCATCTTATATAGTGAAGAAAATTGTTTGAAATTTGTATTTTACTTGGCCTTCAAAAAGTTGGTATCTATTTGTAAAACTTTCCTTAACTATAGCAAGCCAATTTATGAATAAAATGTTCATTTTAAATTTTTGTTTCAAAGATTTCAAGTAGTGAATATATCTTACTTTCCAAAGCGATTGCGATCGAGCGAAACCTGCTAGTCGAAAAATTCATGATGTATATTGAGTAAATAACAAATACTTAAAATACTGTGTGTATGGATCAGTTATAACCTATTTAGTATAGGAGAAAAGGAAATTGAACATCCAGTATGCTATGCTTGGGCTAGTTTCTCCCAACACCACCCATTGGTACACACCCAAAGCATTAACCTAAAGACTTGTGTTATGTCCTTAAATAGCCTCGTCATATCTATCCTTTCATATGGATGTCATGCATAGTGTCAAACTCGTTCAGAAATATCTAAACTTAGCCGTTTAGAGCTGCTTTTTCTGATCAATGGCTGAAAATGGCTACGAATTAATGAAACCTTGTAGGTCTTAGAGTCTTCTTCGATGTTGTAGATTGGCACTACACAATCATGTTATAGACAAGCGTATGATTGCAAGAAAGAAATACGACAACAGCAGAAATAGATTTACGTGATTTATTTCAACAGGAACGTGTGGGTTTGGGACAGCTTCCTTGTGGTATAGTTCACAGGCCGGCTGAAGATCTGGGTTGATCTCTCATAGTAGTTCGCACAGGTTGGGTCCTCCTGCTGGCTGCTGCTGACCGCTCATCCTGACCGTGACAGATCTCTTCCCTGGCCATCTGTTGACTGCCTTTGTACTTCCATGTGACCCCTTTTATGGCTTAACAGGCTCGAAAAACGAAGCAAATATAATTAGGAGGGAAGCACTTTTATTGGACGAAAAATAGAACACTTTAAATATTATTTTATTTTTCGACCGGAACTCGTGCGTCGGGAACATTTGTAAACGACGATAATGGTCATTTTGTGACGGGGCTTTGTCCCGTTCACATCCGGCTCTCGCTCTTGAGTATGTTAGTTTATTTGCCTGTAAATCAGCCGAGATATGTCTTATTTTATTTTATAACAATCATGAACAAAGACCTGTATTAAATGATAGAAACAGCGGTAACAACTAAAATGGATATGACGTAACGTGACGAGTAAATATTTGCTATAATCAAGGCACTGACGTTCCACACTACTTTCAACAGAATGTGATGACTAGAAAAAGAAGTAATAAGAATTGTAATTTCCTGAAAAAATTTAAGAAAAATATCTTATAAATATTAACAGACAGTAGCTAATATTGCCATTACAATTAAGGTTACCAATTATCCTTATCAATTTAGAATTGAAACAATACAGAATAAGTTAACCTTGAGAAAGAATATGAAAATTAAGAACAGAGTTGATATTAGTTAAATTTAATTCCTATGAAGTTAAAATAAAAGTGATTCGTTCAGATGCTAAATGTGAATCACGTTTTGTTTTGGGAATAGAGATTTTTCACTCTGAAATAAAATCCTTTTTCTGATGTTGCCGGTTCATTAGCAAAATATGTCAAAATGCTTTTTCTGATGACGCCAGTTCATTAGCAAAGTATGTCAAAATCCTTTTTCTGATGTTGCCGGTTCATTATCAAAATATGTCAAAATCCTTTTTCTGATGACGCCGGTTCATTAGCAAAATATGTCAAAATCCTTTTTCTGATGACGCCGGTTCATTAGCAAAATATGTCAAAATCCTTTTTCTGATGACGCCGGTTCATTAGCAAAATATGTCAAAATCCTTTTTCTGATGACGCCGGTTCAGTATCAAAATCCTTTTTCTGATGACGCCGGTTCATTAGCAAAACATGTCAAAATACTTTTTCTGATGACGCCGGTTCATTAGCAAAATACATCAAAATACTTTTTCTGATTTCGCCAGTTCAATAGCAAAATATGTCAAAATACTTTTTCTGATGACGCCGGTTCATTAGCAAAACATGTCAAAATACTTTTTCTGATGACGCCGGTTCATTAGCAAAATATGTCAAAATCCTTTTTCTGATGACGCCTGTTCATTAGCAAAACATGTCAAAATCCTTTTTCTGATGACGCCGGTTCATTAGCAAAATACATCAAAATGCTTTTTCTGATTTCGCCAGTTCAGTAGCAAAATTCTTTTTCTGATGACGCCGGTTCATTAGCAAAGCATGTCAAAATGCTTTTTCTGATGACGCCGGTTCATTAGCAAAACATGTCAAAATGCTTTTTCTGATGACGCCGGTTCATTAGCAAAACATGTCAAAATCCTTTTTCTGATGACGCCGGTTCATTAGCAAAATATATCAAAATTCTTTTTCTGATGTCGCCAGTTCAGTATCAAAATTCTTTTTCTGATGACGCCGGTTTATTAGCAAAACATGTCAAAATACTTTTTCTGATGACGCCGGTTCATTAGCAAAATAGGTCAAAATCCTTTTTCTGATGACGCCGGTTCATTAGCGAAATATGTCAAAATACTTTTTCTGATGACGCCGGTTCATTTGCAAAACATGTCAAAATCCTTTTTCTGATGACGCCGGTTCATTAGAAAAATATGTCAAAATACTTTTTCTGATGACGCCGGTTCATTAGCAAAATATGTCAAAATACTTTTTCTGATGACGCCGGTTCATTAGCAAAACATGTCAAAATCCTTTTTCTGATGACGCCGGTTCATTAGCAAAACATGTCAAAATACTTTTTCTGATGACGCCGGTTCATTAGCAAAATATGTCAAAATACTTTTTCTGATGACGCCGGTTCATTAGCAAAATATGTCAAAATACTTTTTCTGATGACGCCGGTTCATTAGCAAAACATGTCAAAATACTTTTTCTGATGACGCCGGTTCATTAGCAAAATATGTCAAAATACTTTTTCTGATCACGCCGGTTCCTTAGCAAAACATATCAATTTCATACTTTACTTATTTCTAATTATATTTAGATATATCGCACATGAATGAACTTTTACAAGATACGCAATTCATGTCGAAACCATTGAGGAATGAATCCATTAAACTGGCCTTTGGTCACTGATCACTTATCGACAACATAATCTTCTTGAAACTTTCATCGATGATATATGTTGGAAACTTTGTAAACACAGGGCGTCATTTAGTTGTTATTTTAAATCACTTCAACCCTCCACTAGGAACGGTATTAAGTTTGAGTGTCGAAGGACAAAATGACGAAAGGACAAAATGACGAAAGGACAAAGTGTCGAACGAACAAAGTGTCGAACGAACTAAGTATCTAAGGAACAAAATGTCGAAGGAGCAAAGTGCTGAACGGAAAAAGAGTCGAACTGATCATATAACGAATGTATATAATATCGAAAAAAACAGTTTCAAAAGGGGAAAATGTTGAACAAACAAGCTATTCTAATCTTTTTTTATTGTTTAAACATCCATAGTCATCGGTTCACGGCCCGGAGGATTCGTTTATTACGCTCTCTTTTCACCAAATTAAGTCGAGAATTTTCTCATATATATATATATATATATATATATATATATATATATATATATTAAGGACTATAAATAGGCCCCTACCTAACAACAGATTAAAAAAGCAAAGGTTAGCAATTATGTACAAAGTTTTTTTTTTTTTTTTTTTTTCATCGTAGGTTTTTATATCAGTTTAAAATTTTAAAATAATTATTTACTAGCAGGATACTTGTATGCTAAGTAAAAGGTATTCTCTTGCAGGCATATCTCTGGACTGTCGTCATTTAGTTAGTTCGAATCTTTTTACATTCGACACTTTGTCCGTTCGACACTTTGTTCGACATTTTGTCCATTCGTCATTTTATCTTTTGACACTTTTTCCTCCGACATTCTCTCTATTCACGATCAGGAAGAATTTACGGATACAGTCGATTCACCATCATTTGATTGATCTGACTCGCATTTGACATTTACTGTGATGCCCAGAAAGACTCCTAGTCATTTGACTGAGAGCAAGTAGACTTACAGTGTGTGAAGATAGAAGAGTCATAGATATCTTGTGCGGAAGAAGTACTTAACTTGTCATTATTAGTTTCATATAATCACTACATTATCACAATGGTTAAGCGCAATTAAATTCTACATGACTAACCTGCTGCAGTCGGGTTTCTTTCCTTAGTCGCACCATATGTGTTTCGCAAGAGCTACGTATAGTTTTCAGTTCTCTTTCTCCTAGGTTATTTGTCAACCATAGCTGAGGAGTACAGTCTGGCATACTATTTAACCCATACGTGGCGAGTTTTGAATTCAGCGTTGTCCTTCCTCCTAGACCCGTTGTCAGTAATAAAATAAAATAGTTCACTTATATAACTCTGTACTTGGACAACAGAAATATAATATCTGTCTGAATTTATGGGATGAAGGATTATCCTTATTTATATTATTTATATTCAGACTGTTATCCTCATCTTTGTTGTGATAATAGCAGCAAAAATGAGGACATCAGTCCGAATATAAATAAAGCAAACAGGGACATAATAGATAATTTATTAATATATTATATTCTAGCAGCATAACTCGTTTTCGAATAGGTCTTTCATTACCGGGAATTTTTGCCGTTCAGTTGGAGCAGTTTAAGGTTAAAGTCATCCCACCCGAAAATCAATATTAGTAAGAACAATTGGGTTCAACTGAGACACATACCCCCAAATGGGGGTGTGGAGGTTAAAATTTGCATGGGGGGGAGGCCGTTTTTCCATCCTCAATCTTGCAAGGAAGGAACCTCTATCATTGTCCGTCATAATAATAATATACAATAATTTTTATTTATAATATATTATAAATTAATTGATTTAAAATTTTTTCGCTACACAGTTCCAACCATGTTTCAAAAATAGAAGCTAAAAAAATATAATATTAATGCTCTGTAAATTTACATTGAGCACTATTTTGTAAAAATAAAAAATATCTATAAGAACACCGGATTTTATATCTTACTGTTCTTTCTTTTTATTTATATACATATTTATAATATATATATTTTTTTATAGTTCTAATAATCTTTTGAGTTAGATTTCAACTCTCTAAATTGATTGTACGCTGTTTTTTTTTTACAGACATTAAATTTTACCTTTGATTTTTGAGAAAAGTGTAAAAAATCAGTTTTTTTTTCGATTTTTCTCCTTCAAAATTATAATTTTTTTTCCAGCTAATTTGGACTCAAAAACCGGCAATGAAGAATTATCTAGCAAAAAAAAAAAAAAAAAAAAAAAGATTCATCGAAATCGGAAGAAAACTGCGGAAACGCAAAACTACATCCGCACACACACACACACACACACACACACATATATATATATATATATATATATATATATATATATATATATATATTATAGAGTTATAGATATAGATAACAATATTATATTAAATCTCCACCCGAAGCATAAATAAATAATAAATAACGAAGGAAAAGAATTTAGTTTCGAAATAGATGTACATACATTACAGTTAAGATACTGAAATAAAAAAAGAAAGAAATGAAATTAAAATCAAGTACGACATGGCCTGCTCCAACAGATTCTGTATTTGAGCAACCAGGTAATAAAAGCACAAGAAGATGTTTGTCTACATCTCTGAGATGATGTGCTATGATTATTTACATCATTTACATTATTCGGACTGTTATCCTCATCTTCAATGACATATTCACAATATTTCGGCCGTTGTACACTCCGTAGATTTGGAGAGTTGAGTTCAATACCAGGCCATAGCAGTGGTGAACCAAAGAACTTGAAGAATTGAGTTAAAGGGAAATAACTGAAAAATTCGGAAGAGGCATGTCACGTGGAAGTAGAACAATCTATCCCGGTAAAGGGTTCGGTTCTAAATTCCAATCACCTGAAGAAGGACAGAGAGTACAACGGCCGAAACGTTGTGAATATAGCGATGAAGACGAGGATAACAGACCGAATAATGTAAATAATATAAATAAGCATAAGAAGATATCTTAAGCTTTATAAATCTTTGCTTATAAACTAGCAATTTCAATTGTAAAATGACGAGACTGAGCTTAAATTTATGAAATCGAAATACCAAATAGGAAATCTTAGAATTTTTAGCATGAAAATATTTATAGAGAAGGCAAAAAGAAGCTGTGTTACGGTGAGAAACAGACCGAAGTAGAGATGTTAGGTCAGTTTGCCGATTCATTTTGATCAAGAATCTCTAAATACATCTCAGAAAGCCAGATATAACAGCAATATTCGATGCATTGACAAATGGTAAACTGATAAATATTCAAGATAAATTCCGAGGAGAACAACAATCTCGCATGACATAATGAAGCAATATTCCTGGCAGCAGATTAAGTCATTGATTCAATATAATCATTACACTTTATGCCAGTGGATAAATCATTATTGTATTATCTTACACCTTAAAGTCTTCATCAACTATCTACTCATTGATTCTATGAAAATTTCTATTCTTTTCACTTTAACATTACCTACACTAGTTCTTATTGCTTCCTAGACATCTTCTTTGCTTCAGTATTCTTTTCACTTGTGCATTAATTTTCATAATAATCTACAAATGTTCTATTGGGTTAGTATCTAGAGAGGCCGGGGGATATTCTATTAATAGGACGTCTTTTACCTTTTTTTGTAAAGACGAGCAATGATTAATGTTACAGAATATGAAGGACCATTATCTTTAATATAAATATACACTAGAGCGTAAATCAGCTTCATAGTGACATGTTCCACGCAAAACGAAAGATTTTCCAAGAACTTATTCTAATTATTTAAATTTATTTGCACATAAAAATCGACGTTAAAAGGAGCTGCGAAATTACTTGTTTTTTTTAACACCCCGTACAAGACTCGGGCGGCACTCGAGGTAGAATGTTACAGAATAAGATGAATAGTTTATGCGAATATGTGGGTTTGGTTGATTTTGTTAAATAGCATATCAACCTCTTTGGATTATTTGATGCCGAAATCTAATTATTCTCTACGCAATTTTATGACTTCAACTAAATATATTTTGAACGTAAGTCACCTGCAGATAAAATGCATTGTTGGCAATTCTACTATAAAATGAACTGCTGCTTCAGTTTGCTTTACAAATGCATTGTTGGTAATTTTACTATAAATACGTATTGCTGGTAATCTTTTTATATAAAAATATATTGATAGTATTTTTACTATGAAAATTTATTTTTATACTTTTATAGTGTTTGGTTTTTGTTTGGGTGTTTCATTATTTTACCATAGCTGTGACCCTAACCGGTTCTATCAACCCGGAACAGGATGAACCTGGTAACAACAGCAATTAAGAGGTGATATCACGCTCATCAAAACGTCCAACCTCCCCATG
This sequence comes from Acanthosepion pharaonis, assembly GCA_903632075.3. Classification (NCBI taxonomy): domain Eukaryota; kingdom Metazoa; phylum Mollusca; class Cephalopoda; order Sepiida; family Sepiidae; genus Acanthosepion; species Acanthosepion pharaonis. Next base: position 3,022,107 of record CAHIKZ030000669.1, on the reverse strand, counting down.
AGAGACTTTTCAGCCGGATGTAGTTGATACGTGGGGAAGATAATGATTAACCCTAGAAAAGGTTCAGATTGTAAGGATCAGGGAAGCATCCTATTGGATGTTGGCTCCACAAAACAGCGGAACTTACATCTCACCAATGGAACACGAAGTGAGTCAGGGTTGTTTGCTACAATGTGTCGGGCATGGTGGGTCTTAGAAGGTGAAGGTTAGAACTGATAAAACTAAGGAGTGTAGTTCGTCTGAACATTTTCCATGGAAATAGCGATAGAGCATCGAAAGAATATGGATGTCGGGTGGAAATAATTTCTCACCCACAAAGACACAGAGATGCTTTTGGACTCGATCGAGACTCGACAACAGTCCTCCATTTTCGGCCTGATCTGGATTTTGTTAAGGTAGAGGATAGCAGGACGAGTACAGGGGAACGACAATTTTTCCTGCATCCTTAGCGATGGATCGTATGTACGAGTTCCACTGGAGGTCTTGGTTGAGTGAGTCCCAACAGACACTGAAGGCACGGACCCTCCCTGAGGGAATACACTGTTCATTGCGATGGGTGAGATTTCTGGGTCCGATCGACGATGATGTAATATCACCAGTTTGGATTTCGAGGCGTTGAATGGGACCAGCCGATTTCTTTCTCAGTGAGCTGTTAGAGCTCGGTCAGAGGAGAGATCAGTTGCCAATATCTGGTCATCTAGAATTTTGGAGATAATTTATGTAAAGTCAAAAGAGGGTTGGCCTGTGAAGCGACATCTTGGTAACTCTTGCATTGATTCCTAATTAAGGCCAGCGTTTCTCTTTTCTTGTTTTATCTTGGAAAGCTTTTACCATTTCTTTTTTTTAATGTGCCATAATCTCTGTTCACCTTTCCGCAATATCAGTTCCACACGCGGTCTCGAATTAGTTTGAGATTCAGTTGACGTTTAAAGCGTGGAGCCTCACCGAGAGTCGAACTTTTTCATCCTGACTGGAAAACATACAGATGAAGATAGTGAGAGCAGTTATTATCCTTGTGCAGTTGATAGTTCACGAGAGATGTTTTGGTCATAGGTAATCTTATTCCAATAGTGAATCGGATCATGATTCAGGCAAATTCTTAGATGCTGATGAAGGCTGTGAAAGCACTGAAGAACACGGAACAATCGTACTGCGTATTTAATGGTCGTAGTGTTTATAGCCGACCTGATCCGGCCTAGTTTACGGTGCGAAAATAGATCAAAAATGTGAAATCTCCTTCAAGTTCAACTTGCAATATCTCGAGTATTTCTAAAATTATTTTAATAAAATTAGTATATAAAGAAAATTTAATTTTTTCTCTCTATAAAGATACAACTATGTTTGTTGTGCTATACTTAGTTTTAATTCCAGGTACCTTTAAATGAGGTCACGTTTCCGTGACAGGCGCTTCATTTTTGGCATTTTAAAATCAGAGAATTTCATTTTTATGTTTTGAAATTTGTTGCGCTTGGAGTTATGGTTTCCTACCCATATCAAAGAGGCACGGTGGTATAATGGATTGCGGTTCGAATCGGAGATCTATGTTCGAATTCCTGTCGGATCTATTAAATTCATTTACGTCCTAATACCCTTGGGAAAGGTATGAATCCTCTTCTCCCCCAGCTACGGATAAATAACAGGACAGAACGGCAACTGGTATACCGCAAAAGAAAAGGGCAACCTACTGCTGGGAAAAAAAATCTGCCTTTTCAGTCATGTACCGAAAGATACATGATCGCCTAAGCGTGTATCACGCATGGCACATAACGGACTGAATTTTAAAATGTGTGTATGTATATATTTATAATTTATTTTTTATAAATCTGGCATTTGTGTATGTAAAATATTGTAATTATTATGTAAATGTTTATTAAAATTTTATATTTACTAATTAACTAATTTTGAAGATTAGCTCTTAATTTCACAGATTAAATCGAACATTTACTTAAATTATTTTTAATTAAACTTGATACATTTTATAAAAAATAAAATAAAATAATAAAAGGATATATTTTTCAGTTGAAATACTATTGTGGGTCCGTAAAAATGACAAATGTAATTTTTAGAATTAACATTTTTTTTTATTTTAAATGAATATTTCTTGGAAGATTGTTTTTACTTTTAGCATCGGAAAATATTTTTTTACTTTTCTACCAAATTTATTTCGAATAATTAATTTTGGCAATTAGTAAATATTACTTTTTTTTTAACTTTGAAAGTAGGTTTTATTTTATGGTAATTTTTTTACTTTTAAGTATGTTTTTAAATTTTAATTAACAAGACATTTTAACACCTAATTTAACAATAACATTTTCAAGAGCAAAGGTTTCCATTTGAAAAAGAACGTAACTTGAAAATTTTCAGTTTATTTACATTTACGTTTATTGATTGTTGTCTTTTTTTTTTTTTCATAAAGTAAAAAATCTGAACTTATAAAATTTAAGGCATTTATCTTTTTGTAAGAAATGTTTATTTTTGCTTTTCCCGACATCTCTAGTGTCTGTTTTTTTTAGTGATTTCTATGCTTGGAGATTATTTTAGGTTTTTAAACTTACACGCACTTATGATGAATATTTAAAAATTTTCTGTTTAGTCGATGATCAACTAAACCTCTTGAGAGATTGTTTTCTAGTACGTGAAAAAGGAGGCAGACCAAAAAAGACTCGAAACTTCTTGAAATGTAAAAAAAAAAGAAAACAAATAAAAAAACTTGATGCAGTTAAAACATTCTGTGATGAAAAGAACGTGGAAAACCGTTTCTAAATGGTATGGCAGTAACACCCAGTAATCTTAGTGCACTTCTGGTGAGGTCACATCTATTTTATAGCCAAAATACTATAACTTTTATGGTTTTAAGGATTATGAGGAAATCACTTAAATAGGCCAAGAGCTCACAGGTTAGAAGACGATTTAACAATAAAAATCAAAACGCAAAATCCTTCTTAACGAACACTCCTCATTTTTTTTTCCTCCGTTTCTTTTGTGATACAAGAATTGTGCCTTTTTACTTGCGGGTTTTTTGCATGGTTCAGCAAATACAAGGAGGGAACGGTCAAAATTGATGAAGCAAATTCAGCAAACATTTAACACTGCTAAGAAAATTTTAGCCACTAAAGATGATTTAAAAGCCTTTTTTGTCTCTTCCCATGGAACTTTTTTGTAGCTGACGAATTTACTCCCATTGAAAGAACATAATCAGGAACTTGAAGACTAACTCTGGTAGCTGTGAAGAAGAACCATATCAAGTGATCTTCAGATACGAGAGACAAGGTTAATGGGTTGCCATATACTATGATACCAGTTTCTACATTGGTCAAGACATTACATCTCAAACCAGTGCCATAATGAAGTTTCTAGCTTCAACTAAGAGTAGATACGCTTATTTCCGATGACCTTTGTTGGGTGACATTGTACACGCCGAGTCAATTTTTGTCTTAAGATGTGACTTAGGTGTAATGCCAGTTTGAAGTGATGGTAGAATCTAGAATATTCCTGAAATATTGGTTAAAGAAGCCTATAAAGAAATCCAAGCTGAAAATCATCATAAGGAGAGGAAGTGCAGTAGTGCCCAGAAAGTCTTTTTCTTTAGTTCCAATAAATGTACCTTTACTCATTTCAATTTTGTTCCTTTTTTGTTTTCTTTTCTTTAAAGAAATAGGTTTAAGGCTTTACAATAAACCTTTGCTTGAACAATTGGCCTCTGATTTCCTTTTGTATAACAAGTTTTAAAGTTTTGATGCTGTCTGTCAAAAATTCTAGAAATTTTCAAATAATCAAATCTATTTATGATGAAAAGTTTCACTGTTCTGTTCAATTCCTCATTCAATAATGAGTGAAGTTTGAAAGATTCAAGCTTGTACCTCCACCAGATACCTTTTTACGGAGAGTTCAAGAAGTTATATTTTTACCTTTTTTCCCCCTACTATCAAATTTTGCTTCCACCCGTAATTACATAGTGAAATGAGAATTATTTTACTGACGTACCCCCGTAAAAACACTTTCGCTTAATCTCCATGATACTATGAAACGTTAAGAATGTTCAAAAACTTAACTTTAGAATTGAAATTTATATGGATGTTCAAAGGTACCTTACTGTGTTATTTTCGCATTGTTTTTAGGACGAAATGGGATATCCCCACGTGTTTAGGCTGGTCTTATCTAATACTTATTAATTCCATTAGTATTATCTTTCTTTTATGACTTTATGACATTGCATTTGTAATGATTTTTCACTTGTCTGAAGCCTACATCTTCACATATACACTGTTAAAATAGGCTTCTAGCCCAATTGCCCTCGAGACAAAAAAATCCAACAAACTTTGAATGGTCATAACTCAGTTGCTAATTGAGCTAGCAAGATAAATTTGGTACCATTTTTAAATGTTTTGCCACGCTCTATATGCCTAGCTTTTAGATATATTGGAGAAAAAATAGTTTGGGATACCTATTAAAATGAATTTTAATGAACAAAGGAAAAGGAATATTTTTCCTTACGGACATGAACAAGTGTTTATCTTCATTCGTATGCATATTCTTTAAATTAGTTCAAGGATACAATACTGAACTCACTTTCACCAGCTTGCAAGAACTGGTCATCAAGTAATATACTACAGGGTGTTTCAAAAAGAATACGCCAAAATCATCACGTGATATGTCAAAAACGAAAATAATTACAAAACTCTAGCATGAACACATGTGTTATATATACATTCAAGTTTCATTTCATGTTTTATAAGTGCTCAATGTGGCCACCACTGGCAGTGCGGACAACATCAAGCCGATATGAGAATTCCTCCCAAACGCACCTCAGCATGTCACGGTCCACCATGTTGATTGCAGCTCTTATTCGATCTTTCAAGTCATCGATACTTGCTGGATGTGCTGGAACATAAACTTGGTCATTAACATACCCACAAAAGAAAATGGTCACACACAGTGAAGTCCGGAGATCTGGCAGGCCAAGCACAGAGAGCAAGGTCTTTAGCACCTCTCCTCCCAATCCATCGCTGAGGCACGTTTTCATTCAGATAAGCTCTAACCCCGAGATGCCAATGGGGTGGTGCTCCATCTTGCTGAAAAATGAAGTCATTCGAATCTGCTTGCAGTAAAGTGAATAGCCATTTTTGGAGCATTTCTAGATAGGTTTGTCCTGTTTGTAGCTGCACCGGAAGTTATTCTAAAGACAGCGGTGGAACTGACACCCAATCAAACTTTGATAACTACTCTGTCAAATAATCACTGATTCAGTCCACTACAATGCTATAGACCTGAAAAAACAGCGTAATGATTTTGGCGTATTCTTTTTGAAACACCCCCTGTATATTAAACACTGTACACTTATCTCTTTAAATGTCTTCCATATTGTCTATCGCCTTGACTAAAAAACAACAACAAAAAAACAAAAAACGAAACACTTTGTTTAAAAATAACACATCTTGTGACTGTATTTTGCTTTATTTTTTAGAAGTTGAGCTAAAATCAAACTTTAACCTATGCTATATGCGCTCGTGGCCGAGTGGTTGGAACGTGCGTTCGCTTTCTGACTATAATACCCCGGTACAAATGTCACCATGGTTGAGAAGTCATGAAGATGACTTCTTAATGTTATTGGCCGGAGGAGGCGATCTCAATGTGCGGCACCTTTGGAAATTGGGTAGACGGTTGTGCTAGTAGTTGTGAGTGAAATTGGGTAGGTGTTTCTGTTAGCACGACGTCAGAAGTCATCGTGACCGAGGGTTTGGTCGTGCTAGTCTTGTTCAAACTGTTGATAACGCACTTGATCTAAAAAGAAGGTTCGCTCAGCATTGTTGCAATATAGACCACATATGGGCTATGCAGCGAGGATTAGCTAACCACCCTCGTAGACTGCTGCGCCATTTAATTTCTTTTTTTTATATTGCCATTGGCGATGGTTTGACAATTATCATTTAAAAAGAAGAGAAAAAATAATTTTATGAAAGATTACTCCACATAAGATTTTGATATTAAAAATATCTGAATATTACTTGTTCACTCAACATATTACCATATTCATGTAGTTAGTTTAGTGTCCACATTTTTTGTGTTATATATAGCCACAGTTTATCGGATGGAATGAGAAGAGTTTGAATACAGCGTTCCATTTGGAATTTTCAAATAGTCGGTGAATTCAACAGGAAGCTGAAAATGGCTGAAATGTTATGAATTTATAAGCCAGGCGGAATATACAAGACCCAATCGATTATTAATATTTTTCATCATTGACATTCATACAGATTATAAGAAATGTCCGACTTTAACATTGTAAATACAATATTTCCAACAAAACATTATTCTAATCAAATATGTTTACAGTTGCTATAAAAGATAGATTTTTTCATTCGAAGTAATAAAAAGTTTGAAAAACGAAATTGTTCTTGTTATGAGCTTGGATCGATTGAGCAGACGTTAAAATGGCGCCTATTCTAATTTTCTGTCAATTCACCAGGAATCTATCCAATAGTTTCCGTTTTCCTATCGTATAAAAATGACAGGCACAATAGAAACAGTAAGGTTTAGCAAATGAAACCAAAATGTTTGTTTTAGAGTTACTTTCCACATTTGTATTTATTAGCTGTCATTGATGACATTTTTGGGTTTCGCGCGAAACTGCTTTTGTTGATTCTCATGCATGCATGGGAATTTCTGAAACGCCGTAGTAGCGTTTGCTTATTAAGAATTCATTATCGAAATAGCAAATCATTATCCACTCCTTTCAGCTGTACTGTTTTCCGATTTGCAGCAATACAAATACGTGTTTACTCCATGGTTAACAGAATTCCAAAGTTGAAAAAAAGAACTTTATGGTGAACGGATATGTATGTTGATGTTACCTGGGACGCTGTAAGTAAAACTGTCCATTACTTTTCTCACGAGGCCCAGACCGCCGATTATTTAGTTTTCATCCTGTTACATTCGATCTCCAGATCCTTGTATTTGGGCAGTTTCTTCATAATATTTATGGAGGTGCTTCTCTCAGATGGTACTGCTATGTCAATAAGCACGCACTTCCTGGATTTCTTGTCTTTTATGTTAATATCATGTATGTTGGCTTTTATTTCCTTTGGCATGTCCCAGAGGATAGTTACATCGTTATTTTAGGCAACTGTGTTTGGTTGCTGCTATACCATCTCTTAGTGGTTTCGATTTTGTGCTTTTTGCATATCTTCCAGTGCACATATGTTGCTACCGTGTTATGTCTGTGGGTATATTCATTTTTTGCTAGTTCCGGACATATAACCAACAGTTTCATCCTATTTTTCGCAGATCTTGCATTTCGGGTTAGTTCCATACTTGATTATGTGACAGTGATAAGATCTGGTTGCAAGGCTTTGGTCCTGAGTTGCAATAATTAGGCCTTCAGTCTCAGTTTTCAGCCCGGTACTCCTCAGCCATTGATGTGTTTTTCTTTTGGTCCATATCGTTCTTTTTATGCATTTGACATGTAACCCCTTCCCAGTTTTTTGTATCTTCCTTTGACCAAGTTGTTTTGCTTTTGTTTTACTTGTTTGACGTAGATGGCATTCGCTTCGTTTTTTGTTGGCAGGATTTCAGGTTTATTAACCACTTTCTTGAAGAGTACAGATTTTTTGTTGATGGAGCGGATTTGGTGTTTTACTATTTGTAGGAGAGGGCCATTGTTTTTGTAAGGTAGAATTCCGATCCGATTGTTGTAGTTTTTAAAGTTCAAGTTGGATTTGACCTCGGCCTTTTAAAGATCATGGTACATACAGCCTATCAACATCTAATTTCGGGTGCTGCATCCTCATCTGGGTAAGCATTTTTCTGGTTTTGGCGTCCAATCTTTTAATGTCATTCTAATTCCATTTAATAATGTTAAAGCTGTATGTTACTACAAGTATAGCTAATGTAATGATAGTCGTCATTTTATTAGCCCTATCTAGTTCGCTTTCTGGGATCAAACGCACTCTCTTATAATATTCTTTTCGGATAATTTCTTTTCTTCATAACAATGTTCTATACAGTCTCCTTCATTAATTCCTAAATATTTGTATGTACCATCTTGTTCTAGTTCCTTAATCGTGTTGTTGATATCAAGGTCTAAATCCGTAATTTCCGTTAGTTTATCGCCTTTGAAGGTGGCTTTGGCACATTTGTTAATTCTGAGCTCCATTCTAATATCTTCGCTGACAGTTTTAACAATAGTAAATAAGTTTTTCTTCTGGTTGTCATCCTTGGCAAATGTTTTAAGATCATCAATGTAAAATAGGTGATTCAGTTTGCCATTAACTGCCTTGTCTCCCCCGTGGCTATTGTTGTTCAGTAGGCAGCTGAGTGGCGCTAATGCAAGGCAGAAGTGTAGTGATGCAATGAATCTCCTTGGAAGAACCCGCTTTTGATGTTGTTTTTATGGCTTAGATTTAGGGTAGTCTTTCAGTGCTCTCCGTTATAAATTTGACCGGTGCGGGGGGCATACTCTGTATACTTTTAGGCACTTCTTTGTCCATGAGTGTGGAACACTGTCGAACACCTTTCTGTAGTCGATCCATGCCGTCGATAAGTTTCTATTCTTTGTTTTTACCTCTTCAATTATTGTTTTATTGATAATCATTTGCTCCTTGCACCCGTAATTTCCTCTTTTACATCTCTTCAGTTCTGCTGGAAGCAAATTGCTTTTTCCCAAGCAAGTTCTATGTCCTCTCGGTTATGATAGAAGTGACGATCTTGTACAATGTTGGTAGGCAGGTGATGGGCCTATAGTTTTTCTAGTTCTGCGTCTCTTCTGTTTTGTTATTCTCCATTTTTCTGGATTTATATGATTATAATATTGTCTGCCCGTGCAAAGTCTTGGTGGGTGCTAGATAAGTGACAATTGTCATCGTAATTTATCTATTACCTTTTCAATTATTTCTTTCCAGACTGGCAATTTTCTTTTTCGTTTACATTGTGTTTTTACTTTTTCATTTATATTTTCTAAAATCGTTGCTGAGGCTGCTGATATCTGTAAGGTCCATTTAGTCCCTTATTTTTCTAATTGCTTGCTTAGCAAAGTTTTGATGTTTCAGACAATAGTTTTGATGTTTTGACAATAGTAAATAGGTTTTTCTGCTGGTTGTCATCCTTGGCAAATATTTTAAGATCATCAATATAAAATAGATGATTCAGTTTGCCATTAACTGCCTTGTATATCCCGTTGCTACTGTTGTTCAGTAGGCAGCTGAGTGGCACTAATGCAGGGCAGAAGTGTAGTGATGCAATGAATCTCCTTGGAAGAACCCGCTTTTGATGTTGGTGTTTTTACGGCTTAGATTTAGTGTAGTCTTCTAGTTTTTCGTGCTCCCCGTTATAAATTTGACCGGTGCGGGCGCATACTCTTTATATTTTTAGGCACTTCTTCATCCATGAGTGTTGAACACTGTCGAACACCTTTCTGTAGTCGATCCATGCCGTCGATAAGTTCACTCGAAGGTCCTTTCTTACTTTCAGAATTGTCGTCTTTTTCCCGAAAGATATTTTGTTTACATTATCCCATTTATATCAGATGTTTTTTTTCTCTCTCTCGTATTCATCATTACCCTTCTCTGTTTACTTGTGTATCTCAGCGGGATTATTATAACTAGTTTCTATTTGTACCTCAGCATGTGTCTCTTCTGGGTTGTTGGTATTTAGACCCTTAATATTAACATTTAATATATTTTTTATGTTTTCTTGGATGCTTTCGAGTTCTATGTCAAGTATTCTTTTTTCCTGATGATGTCACGTTTGACACTGGCTAGTTTGTTGAAATCAATGTTTCGTCTGCTTGAGGGCTGTTTTTCTCGCCAGATATTTTAGGCGATTTTGGTCGTTGTCGGATTTATCGTAGCCGTGTAAAAGCCTATCATTACTTTAATATACTCTTCCCTAGACCGTTTATTTATCATTCTCTTTGCGGGATTTTCTTTTAATGAATATAGAAGGCCTATGTGACGCCTGTCCTCGGTGTGGTTTCCTCTGGTTCTCGTTGGGTAGAGTTTGTTCCATTTGCAGACTTTTCGATCACAGTCTGGTTCCTCACTGGGGATCGCAGTCCTTGTTGATTCCGATGTGGTTTATCAATATTTTTCGTTTTGTCAGCATTATAGTTATTTCGTAGTTACCCATAGGTGGGGGCTGGTTCGTGGGCACTAGATCATATCCATACCATAGTGGGTCATCACTTTCAGGGGTACAGTCTTCCTCCTGCCATTTTTTTCACTATTGCTATTATGAATCAAAACGGTAAAATCTTCGTCTATAACCGTTTAGATCCCAAGGAGACACAACGTGCTTCACCAAACTCTGATATAACCTACTTTTTCAATGGGGTTTCCTTTGTGTTTTTTTTGTCTCTTATGTTCAGTAATATGAAACTATCTCTCCCTAATCCTTTTATTGCACGAAAATGTGTTACCCATTCATAGATACAATTAATATGTAGTTACGTATTTAAAGAAAAGTTTAAGTGTTTGTATTGTATAGAATATAAAATAAAAATTGTATATAATTTACTAATAAATAAATAAATAAATGACAAAAAAACATTAAAAAATAACCAAGAAGTCACGATTACCACCACCATCACCAGCATTACCACCTCTACCATCACTACTGCTACTACTACTGCGTCTTTGTTTCTCTTTCTTCTTCCTATCTATCTATCTATCTATCTCACTTTTTTCATCTATCTATCTATCTATCTATCTATCTATCTATCTATCTATCTATCTATCTATCTCACTTTTTTCATCTATCTATCTACTATCTATCTATTTATCTCACTTTTTCATCTATCTATCTATCTATCTATCTATCTATCTATCTATCTATCTATCTATCTCACTTTTTTCATCTATCTATCTATCTATCTCACTTTTTTCATCTATCTATCTACTATCTATCTATCTATCTATCTATCTATCTATCTCACTTTTTTCATCTATCTATCTACTATCTATCTATCTATCTCACTTTTTTCATCTATCTATCTATCTATCTATCTATCTATCTATCTCACTTTTTCATCTATCTATCTATCTATCTATCTATCTATCTATCTCACTTTTTTCATCTATCTATCTATCTATCTATCTATCTATCTATCTATCTATCTAATACTAGAAGTCTATGAATCTTGCGTACGTTGGCCGTCGAGCGCACATTGATTTAAGTTGCTATCCATCTCTCTCTCTTTCCATCTCTCTTTCTCTTTTCAAAATCTCGCTGTGATTTCGTGATTTCAGCTTTCATTGAACAAAGAATATTTTAAATATTAGAAAAAGATACTTTTTGCTTGATTTAAAAAAAAACATTTTCAAGTGAATATGATTTTAAAATATTTCTTGTCATATTAAACAAATACTTTTAAGTTAATCTGATTAAAAAAAAAAACAAAAAACAAAAAATCAATCTTTAAATTTTATCGTTGGTGTTGGAAGCGGGCCCATTCCTAGCGGAATAACATCAACATTCATGTTCCATATCTATTTAAAATCCCTGGCCAGAATCTGGTACCTTTCCATTTTTTTTCCCCCAGTGTCTTTGAAATCCACTCTTATATTATATGGAACAACAACATCAATAATCGTATCGTCTCTCACAATAACAGCGGATTTTTTTTTGCTGTATGGACCGAGAAAACCCTTTATATATTTCCTTTGACTGATATGCATTTTCCGTTCATATTATAGACTTATTTACGGCACAATTCCCAATGGTTTCTGGTAATTTTGAGGTATTATCTTAAACTGCCTTCCCCCACCCCAAAACAGGTGAACCTGCTCCAGAATTCTGGAAGTGGAATGGTATGAGACAATATTAGAATTTACTGCCTAAAATAAGTTTGAGGGGTGGTGACTAGTCTCTTAGGGGACTAGTCTTGAAGAGCGGGACAAGAAGTAAAGTTCAGAAGTGGACGGTTGATGGTGATGCTTTAAAACAGAAGCACCAGCACAAAACAACTTTCCACCCTCCATTCACACAAGATTGTCAGTTGGCTCTCTGCCCTCAATATGCCCGTGATCGATACATTTTTCAAGCCCTCTTTCCTCATCATATGTCCAAGGAATTTTAGGCGTTTTTCCTGATTCTATGTTCTAGAGTTCGTTTTGTTGCCATTTTCTTTACAACTTTCTTGTTGCTTACTGATTCCGTCCAAAGAATTCTTAGTATCCTTCTGTAGAACCGCATTTCTGCTGCCTCATTCGCGGAGAGATTGCCCAGCATTCACTGATATATAAAGGAATTAATAACACATAGCAATCTAGCTCTTTTTTCTTTCTTTCTAACAATTTTTTTCCCGTTTCTCAGCACCTTGCTTAGCTTTTGGAATTCGTCTTTCGCTAGTCCAATGCGATTCTGGTACCTTTCCATTTTTTTCCAGTGTCTTTGGAATCCACTCTTATATTATATGGAACAACAACATCAATAATCGTATCGTTTATCAAAATAACAGCGGATGTTTTTGCTGTATGGACCGGGAAAACCCTTTATATATTTCCTTTGACTGATATGCATTTCCCGTTCATATTATAGACTTATTTACGGCACAATTCCCAATGGTTTCTGGTAATTTTGAGGTATTATCTTAAACTGCTTTCCCCCACCCCAAAACAGGTGAACCTGCTCCAGAATTCTGGAAGTGGAATGGTATGAGACAATATTAGAATTTACTGCCTAAAATAAGTTTGAGGGGTGGTGACATAGCAATCTAGCTCTTTTTTCTTTCTTTCTAACAATTTTTTTTCCCGTTTCTCAGCACCTTGCTTAGCTTTTGGCATTCGTCTTTCGCTAGTCCAATGCGTTTTGGCATCTCCGTGTTTCATTTTCCAGCCTCAGTTAAAACGCATTTCCAGATAATTCATCTTCTGCATCTGTTTGATGTTGTCATCTTCAAGTCGGAACTTGCATCTTGGGATTTTTTTTTTTTATGATGGCCATAGTTTCTGCCACATAAGCTAAAAGCATTCAGGAAATCACAAGAGACTAAAAAAAAAAAATAATAATAATAATAATTTTGCTGCATCCTAATATGTTATTTGCGCGAATTGTTGAAAAAAACGCAATCTTAAATTTTGTGTTGCTTAAGGATTATCTACAAGTGGAATCATAAATACGGAATTGGAAAATACGAATAAACGAAAGTCGAGCACATAGTGTCAAGTAAAAGTAAATATAGAAAGTTAATACGGAAGAAATAACTCAATATATTATTGGATATTCTTAATAATTCTGGCACACAGTACTTGCTGCTCTCGACAAAGTCCAAAAAAGTAAGGCGTCATTTCAAATGGAATATACACGGATATCTATTTCTATCACGACAGCATTAGCGAGAAGCAATTTAAATTCATATATAAACTCACTCAAGATACAAATCTATCAATTTAAAAAAAAATATCAATTTTATTATCGATAAAGCAGTTATTTATATCTAATAGCTTATGGGAGAATTTAAAGTAGAGACTTTTTCAGAGAAAGTGAAAATGCATTTCAGCCTCAAAATATTGACACGTTGACGTGTGCTGTTTCTTGTAAAAGCAAATTCATTGCAATAATATATAATGCACAGGCCGAGGTACATAAAGGCTGCGATAGATAAATTGTCTAAATTAAGCAAAAATGAAAATAACATATATAAAGCGTATAAAGCGCAAATTAAATTTTAGATGAATAATATTTTAATTTTAAAGACATGTTACTAAGTTATATTATTTCTTGATATACCTATATGTTATTGTTACCTACTAGTCTTATTAATTTGTGACGCAAATCTTAAAGCATTGGACAGTACTTATTACTGACTAGAGTAGCCGTGACCCGGCTTATAAAACAATAAAATTGATTTCAACATTGAAAGAAAAAAGAGAAAAGAAGGAAATTATCTGTTTGAAGGAAGTTGAAATAAAAATAATTACTATATAAAAACTCGTATTTTTTTTATATTATTCACTTAGTATGATTTTTTGTTATGTTTTTTTTTGTTTTGTTTTTTTAAATCAGATTAACTTAAAAGTATTTGTTTAGTATGACAAGAAATATTTTAAAATCATATTCACTTGAAAATGTTTTTTTAAATCAAGCAAAAAGTATTTTTGTTCTAATATTTAAAATATTCTTTGTTCAATGAAAGCTGAAATCACGAAATCTCATTTTAACAGATATATTTACCAGAATTACACAGAAATATTTTGAAATACTAAAGAGTGAATTTATTCAATAAAATCGGCGTTGTCTTCAACCCCGGCCTCCAGACGACTTCGGAATCTCCTGTAACTCTTTTGGATATTCTTCTTGTTGGGGAATGCTGTCATAATCCTTGCTTTGGTATGACAAAGAGTTTTGTGGTCTCCCGCTTCAATTCGCTCCACACATAATCATCAAATGGTTTGCCCTTTGTGGAGTTAGGTGGCCAGATGTAAAGGGTGATATTGTCACAGAAATTGTCTGACAGCCACGACTGGCTTCTCATGCTTGTGTGGCATGGTACCGAGTCCTGTTTGCCAGACACAGGGTCTTTCAGCAGACACCCTCTTGGACCGAGGCAGTGCTACCTTCTGATGGCGCTTGATGCAGGCTACCACAGTGTGTCTGAGCCCCTGTGGAAAGATGAATGGAAGCATAACGTCGCCATCACTAGTGATCATTACAGACGCCATGATATTAACTGGGTATTTGGTTTTCATCATAATCGATACATCTTTTGGGACACATATTGACACCAAAACACTCTGAAATGTTCCTATTAGAGCTTCCGGCACGAATAACTAGCAGTACAGCATGCCGTTTCAAAATTTATGGCTGAGTGAATTGTGTCATGGCGCTTTTACTCGAACAAACAGTGGCAAGCAGATCCTACAATACTCTACAGTCGAAAAAATCAAAAAGAAACAACGCGCATGCGCGAAATTAAAAATATAAAAAATGGTGATTATTTACCCATAACACTCTGTATATATATATATATATATATATATATATATATATGTGTGTGTGTGTGTATTAATTATTTTAAGATATTAAAAAATGTTATAAACATCGCTACACAATATATCCTATTATATCTTAAAAGAAATACTATTTATCTCTATTATGCATTGAGTCCTCTTTTAAATTAAATGTTAGGTATAATGGAATCATACATAATATCTGTTCTCATTTACCTGGATATATATATATATATATATATATATATATGTATATATATATGAACGGTGTGAGATAGATGAAATTGAAAGATATGGACAGAATGAGATAGATAGATAGATAGATAGATAGATAGATAGATAGATAGAATGAGATAGATAGATAGATAGATAGATAGATAGATAGATAGATAGATAGATAATGTCTGAATGAGAGAGAGAGAGAGAGATTGACAGACAGATAGATATGAACAGATAGAGCAAGATAGATACGATAGATAGATAGATAATGTATGTATGAATGAGAGAGAGAGAGAGAGAGAGAGAGAGAGAGAGAGAGATTGACAGACAGATAGATATGAACAGATAGGGCAAGATAGATAGATATAGACAGAAAGAGTGAGATAGACATGAACAGACTGATATATATATATATATATATATATATATATATATATATATATATATATATATATATATATATAGACGAACAGCGTATAGATAAATAGACATAGGGCTAGGTAGCAATATAGAAAATTTCTGTTTAATTTGGGGGATAAATTTTCTTTACATATATTATTTACAATCGGATAATGATGTGGACATGAGTTCGAATGTGAATAATTTAAAGATATATAGATAATGATTATATAGATTATTAACTCCCCTCTGAAATTTACATATTTAATCATTTCAGCCCAAGTCAAGGATTTTTAATCATTTCAGCACAAGTAAAGGATTTTTAATCATTTCAGTTCAAGAAAAATGTTATTGAGAAGGAAGACACATTGAGAAAAAGAGAATCTTAAAAGGCCCGGATTCTAGAAGAAAGGAAGATGATTGAAGATGGTAGTTGACAAGAAGTCGAAAGAGAATTTCACAAGCGAGAAATGTGATGGAATAAAATATTAATATAAAATATGAGCTTATACATCGCAACAGTAAAATGATGAAACCTAACTTCCAACCTAGTACGGCGCTTAGATTCGTGAAGTCGAGAAGAAGGATCATCTGTAAACAATTAACATGGAAGTATTTATAGAAAAGGCACAAGAAAACCTATATTGCAGCGGTGGGGAAGTGACTGAAGCTGAGATACCAGGTTAGGACTGATTATATTGCTGATTCTTCTTAAGAGTAGAATCACTAGACCAATTGTGACAGAAATATTCCGTGCATAGGTTTATGGTTGACTTATAATTATGGAACGTATATTCTATCGAGAAAAAGCTCCTAACTTGACACAGCAACAGCCCTAGCAAAATAATCGTTCCACTTCATATCAGTAGAAAACGTGAAGCCGAGAAGGTGCAGTCAGTTAATCTCTTGGTGGTTAGCATCAGCCATACCGATAAAGAGCAAACAAGATTCTTTGATACGATTAAAGGAGAGCCGTTTCGTTTTGGGGGCGTTAAAGTTAATAAACCATTTTTTTTTACCCCAGTTAACAACCAAAGATATTTTTTTTTATATCAGTTACCAGTTCAAACTTTACATTGATATAAGAGGAAATACTTTTGCCGTCAGAATAGATACGGAGCCGAGAGCTGATGACATCTGTCGTTGATGAATCTTCGGAACAAAGTAAGTCCGAGGACAGGTCACGAGGGAAGCCCACATTAATGCAAATATATCCAGAAGTAGTAGTAGAAGTTGTAGTTTAAGACAATTTTAATTTTCCTGTTTTTTAACAGAACAAGGAAATATTTAATGAAGCATTTCAGAATTTTTTTAAAAATCATTTCACCCCAAGCAAGGAGGGAGTGCCACCAGCACGCAATGGCTTCCAGAAAGTGAGAACAAGAGTAAAGAGGCGGCTTTGAGGAAAGGATAAAATAAAGGACGGGGGATCAAGATCAAGGCATCAGATGTCGACTGACATCACATTTGAATATTTGAAGATTATAGCTATCAGAGAAGCAAGTAAGAGGAAGGGAGTTCCATAGTCGGGAAGTGGGAGACATGAAGCTGTTGGAGTAGAAGAGACGGCTATATTTAACCGTTTCGACAGTGAAAGGGTGGGACTGAGATGCCAACCTAGTAGCACGCTTAAATTCATGCAGTCTGGGAAGCAGCGAAAGTAGCTCGTCGGAGCAATTGGCGTGAAAGTATTTGTAGAAAAGACAGAAGGAAGCCACAGTATGTCTGTAAAAAATGACTGTAGACAAGTTGCCAGACCAGCACCCATTACATTGTATATCCGTCTCTGGATTTTGTCGAGGACCTCGAGATGAACAGCGGGGGCACAAGACCATACATGACATCAGTATTCCATGCAAGGACGAATGGTTGTGTTATAAAATAAAATAAGACATATCTCGGCTGATTTATAGGCATATACGCAAGAGCGAGAGCCGGATGTGAACGGGACAAAACCCCGTCACAAAATGACCATTATCTTCATTTACAAATGTTCCCGACACACGTGTTCCGGTCGAAAAATAAAATAATATTTAAAGTGCTCTATTTTTCGTCCAATAAAAATGCTCCCCTTCTAATTATACTCGTTTCGTTTTTCGAGCCTGTTAAGCCATAAAACAACGCTATAAAAGGGGTCACACGGAAGTTCAACAGGCAGTCCACAGGTGCCCAGGGTAGAGACCTGTCACGTTCAGCTACTGACAGCAGGGGAGCGTCAACCACCGTTAACATGTGTGAACTACTATGAGAGATTGACGTAGATCCGAAGCCAGCTTATGAACTTTACCACAAGGTAGCTGTCTCAAACCCACACGTTCCTGTTGAAATAAAACACGTAAATCTATTTCTGCTGTTGTATTTCTTTCTTGCAACCATACGCTTGTCTATAACAGTTGGTTTATAAATTTCTCAGGCGGGAAAAACTTTCTAGCGTGACACAGAGGACAAACTTTCTTTGCGCTAGATGAAGCTATATTCTAGCTTTATTTAAAAAGCTAATATTATTTTACTTTGCACACAGAAACCAAATTAAGTTACAAAACCCAAAAGGTACCAACGGTAAAATTCTTAACATTCCACCAACTGGTGTCAATAGTCAAGTTTGTATCATTCTAGCTGAATAACAGCATGCAACGATCAGATATGGTTTTCAATAAGATAGCTGAAGAATCTATACCCATTTTTTTATATATATATATATATATATATATATATATATATATATATATATGCCACATAACACCCTTGAGAGCGCTTAGCCTTGGAGCGGGTAGAATGGAGATCAACGTGTTTTTAGTGGACTCAGCAATTTTCAATCTGCTTGTCTGAATCATCTTCAAGAAGCGAGAGCAAGATCTAAAAAGGTCAGCCAATCTAACAGTGATCTCATCTCACAATCCTCATACTTGCTCCATATGTGGCCTCCTTTGTAAATCACTAGCGGGTCTTAAATGCCACTTAAGATTATCGCACAAAATTTCATAACTGAAATACGACGGGAGAATCCATTATATATATATATATATATATATATATATATATATATAAGTTATATCAGCTGAAGAATCTAGGCCCATTCTTCTTCAGCAAATCAGTCAAATAGTCACTCATCAAAGATTTGATGGTCTTCTGGCATGAAACATGGTCTGCAGTGAATTCTGCATCTTCATACAGGATTAAAGTCGGGGTTTTATGCAGGTCTGTCATTTACTTTGCCATTTTGGAGGTAGGTCTACGCGAGAAATGACATATGCATAGGGTTTTTGTCATGGTGGAAGACAGAACAGCAACCCAGACTAAATGCTGACTACTTATTCTTTTTTTCTTCCTGATTCCTTACCCCATCAGAGTTTTGGACGGACTTAAGCATTATACTTCCGTCGTAGTGTTTCACTATTGGGACACGGCGTTGTTTGTATTATTCGTCCTCCAAACAAAAACAAAATCTATATGGCCAAAGATCTCTATTTTCATCTCCTATGACCTAATTATAAACTTTCAGCATGAAACATCTTTCTCTAGGTTGACTTTAGCATACTTCGTTCTGGCATGAACGTATCTCTTCTTCTGCAGAAGTAGAGTTTTTTTTTTCTCGGTCTGTGACCTCACACGCCATTTCTGTGCGGAGATTTAGTGACAGTCTTCTTTTTTTTTATTTTAATTCCAAACTTAGCTAAGCCATTTACTGATTTCTTGGTTGTTGCTGTGGGATATTCAGGCAATTCTCCCACTCGTTTTCTTTCCGGATTCTTTGAAACCTTCCATTTCCGACCTTCTCCAGTCTTGTTCTGTAATGCGTAGGTCTCTTTGAAATTCTTCAAAATATTTCTTTCTATAGTTCTTGACACTTGGAAATGCTTTCATAATTTTGTATACTCTTCCCTTGCTTTGTGCCCATCAACAATTCATTTTCTCAAGTCTAAAGGAATTTATTTTACTTTTGATAGGATACTTTCACTTTTTAATACATTCATACATTTAATAAATGTAAACGTGTCCTCGAAGTAGTTAAGTCTTTGTTTGCTGAGTGAATCAGTCACCATATTGCATCTAACAATTTTAGCGGTCGTGATTACTGGCGGCTCTGTAATAGTTTATTAAATAAGAGCAATTTTTATATTCCTCCTATGTTCAATCAATTTAATTTTTTTGTTAACATCTTCTATGTATGAATGATTCGTACGTAAAAAAATAAAGAAAAAAAGAACAAAAAACTCTACCCTTGACTGAGCTGGAGAATCTTTTCCTAAGATTCCACTTAAAACTGGGTCTCCGCTGAGTCATATGCATATAACGTTTCCATGGTTTCTGCTATCATCTCTCATCTGGACCCCACAAAGCATGTGGACCTGATGTCATCTCTGTAATAGTCATTAAGAAGTGTTCTCTCGAACTGGCTCCTGTTCTCTCGAACTGGCTCCTGTTCTCTCTAAACTGTATAATAAATGTATCGCTGATTATTGCTTTCCCTTCTGGTTGGAAATCCTCATCAGTCTTTAAGAACTCAGCCCTGTCCTCTTCAATCTATTTGAAGTGTTATCATCCTCTACTGATAGAGCTGAATACCTTGCCCGTAAACTATCCTGAAACTCGACTCTTGACTCATCTGGTGTATCCCTACTTAACTTCCCACCTAGAACTGATTCATTGTTAGGTTATATGCATATAGTAACTTCCCTGTTTTCTATTATCTCTAAACTTGATGACCACAAAGCATTTGGACCCGATGGTATCCATGTAATAATCATTAACACTTGTTCTCCTGAACTGGCTCCTGTTCTCTCTAAACTGTATAATAAATGCTTTCCGGCTTGCAGGAAGTCATCGTCTGTTGTTCCAGTTTTTAAGAACTCTGGTGAACCATCTGATCCATCCAACGATCGGCCTATTACCCTTCTGCCTCTTTCAGGAAACTCCTATAGGCCCTAATCAATGCTGGATTGGTCCGTTATTTCTCATCACAGGGCTTTTTCCCAGATAAGCAATACGGCTTTCAGATCAACCGCTGATGTACTAACGATAATTGTGGAAAGAGTCTAACGTGCTTTAAATAAAAAAAATATACGGTGAAGCCCGGGCTGTAGCATTGGACATCTCGAAATCCTTTAACAGAGTCTGGTATTCAGGTCTTCTCCATAATCAAGTTACGTTATCTCCGGGTACATTTTTGAGTTGATCCAGTTATTCCTATCAAATCGGAAAATGAAAGATGTCCTGTACGTCCACTCGTCTACATTCTTTCCTACTAACGCGGGTGTTCCCCAGGGATCCATCCTGGGCCCTATGCTGTTTTTAATCTTCATAAAAAACCTTCCCGATGAAATCAGCTCTCAACTTGGAATTTACGCTGACAACGCTACGATTTACTCCTGCCTGTAAGTATGATCACTCAGCTCAGGTCAAAATGGCAGCCGATTTACAAAACGACCTCAAGACCGCCGTTAAATGGGGAAAAGATGGCTTGTCAATTTTAACGCCTCCAAAACTGAACTGCCCTCATTCAATCATCAGAGAGATCCATCTCTGCTTTCAATTCGTATGGCTGATGCTGTCCTTCTTCTCAGGCTGACGTTCTCAACTGACATGAGGTGGAAAGACTACATTCAATCAATCGTCAGATCAGCTGCTAAGAAAGTCGGTTCACAGTTTCGAGTGAGACAATGTTTCTCTCCGGAATCTATCTTGTATATCTATGTCTACCATTTGTCCATGCTTAGAATATTACTGGGCACTTCGATGTGATCTAATGGTTAGCAAGCTTGTCTGGCTAGATCAATTACAATTTAGTAGTGAGTTCGATCTTTGATGAGTGCTCTATACTTTCGGCCCTGTGCTACATCTAAGCTACACTTAGGAAATCATTTAAGCACCTCGTCGTGGTTTAACTGTTGCGAAGCTTGTCTCGCTAGAGCAGTTACGACTCAGTAGTGAGTTCAATCCTCATTGGGTACCCCATACTTCCGGCCTTGTGTCACATTTAAGCCGCGCTTTGAAAATCACATTAGAATATTACTGCCATATATGGTCCAGTGTCCCTGCTATTTTCATGGAGCTCCTCGATAAGATCCAACGAAGAATCAACAATATTATTGGTCCTGATCTGGCAGCTCAGATTCTGTCATTTCCCCGCCGCCATAAGGTTGTACCTTTTCCATAAATACTTTTATGGCAATTGTTCAAATGGGTTCTACGCTATGGTACCTAGACTGTATGAATTTAAGTATAATATTAAACAGGCGGCGAGACCTCATTAATTTAGAGTTGATATAACTAGACGTAGTCGTAGTGTTGTGGATTCCGGGTTGAAATCCGGCACCAATAAATAACAAACGCCAGGAATGAATATATAAAAATAATGTATTAACGTAATAATACAAACTGGTAATGCAGGTTAGTAGTTCCAGGAATACGGGTTAGTAGCAAAATATATATATATACAGTCTTTGGTATTGAAGTATCGCTGTATGACTTCTTACTGAGTCTACGTGCTCGCTCACTGTGACTCCTACAACGCTGTTACCTCACCCCTCACTTACCTACAACCTTTTACTCTGTCACTCTGGACTCGACTCTTCAGCCTTGCTCTCGTCTTACTCTCGTCTTACTCTCGGGTCTTCACGTATCAGTAGTATATGTATATACTGGGTGAGTCCATTTGTGTAAAAGGGGGTGGACCCCTCAACACATAGCTTCTTTGTTAACAGTTTCTTATCCCGCACTTCTCGCTTGTAGATCCACCTGGCTCCATGCTTTCCAGCCAACTTTAATTCGCAAAAAAATTAAATGCAATATCAATCCCTATCTACTCTCCGCCTGATTTCTATTTTTTCTCCTTATTACTAATGTTTGTTTTCCCAATTCCTCCACGCCCAGTAAACCTTTGCATGCTAATGGCTCTACTGCCTTGCTTGGTCTGATACCGATTAAAAACTCAAGCTGTGAACAGTCCTACACTTCCAACTATCGGTGTATTAGCTTTCTGCTTCTTTTAGAAAGTCTCTACTAGAGGCCCTAATCAATTCTGAATGAATTAAGCACCGCACATAGCAAGGCCTTCTTTCAGACAAGCAAATATAGCTTTCGTTTCTCCAGTTTAACTGCTAATACATTAACGATTATTTCAGAAAGAGTCTAGCAAACCTTAGATAAGAATGGTGAAGCTCGGGCTGTTGCTTTGGACATCTCGAAAATTTTGAACAAGGTTTAGCATAGCGATTTTCTTCACAAGTTGAAAAATTATGGTGTCTCTTATGGTGGATTTTTGAACTAATTCAATCTTTCTTATTCAATTGTGAAATGAACGTTATCTTTAATGACCACTCTTCTAGATCCTTTTGTACCAATGCAGATGTACCCCAGGGCTCTATATTTAGTCGTAATTTTTTCCTAATTTTCATCAATGACTGTCTTAATAGCTTCAGCTCTCAACACGATGTCTATGCTGATGACTCAACCATTTACTTCTGTCTCGATTGTAATTCTAATCAGTTCGAGATGAGAAAATTGGCGGCTGGTGTCAAAAACAACCTACGGGCTGTTGTCAGCTGGAGCAAAGAATGTCTTCTTAATTTTAACGCCTCTAAAACAAAACTGATCTCTGTTAGACATTTAAGAGACCTCTTTCTGCCTTCCGTCAGCATAGTCCCAGAAAAGTGACTAGTTGCTCCTTCTCAAGCTAACATTCTCGGCTGACATGTAGTGGAAAGACTATATTGACTCCTTTCCGAGGTCCGTTGATAAGATAGTTAGTTCAATCTATCGTGCTAGACAATTTTCTCTTCAGAATGTATCTTACATATCTATAAGTCTACAATTCGACCATACTAGAATTTCGCTGAAGCATATGTTCCGGTGATCTTGCTATATATCCAGAGATTATTGATAAAATCCAAATAAGAATCAGCGATATTATTGGTCCTGACATGGTGTATCGGCTTCAGCCACTTTCTCACCACCGTAAATTTCCTCCCGTGTCTTTTCGGTAATTGTTCGCTATGCTACCAAGACTTTTTTTTAAAATTAAGCTAGATTTGCGAAAAGTTACAGTTGAATTTACAGTTGAGCTGGTAAGATGTAACTATAACTTATATGCTAACAGTTTCATTTCTCGGACTTTTCGCTTGTGGAAAGCCTCCATATCTTCCATCCAAATTTAATCTTCAAAGATTAAATGCATTGTCAGTCTCTTTCTATTTTCCTCCTGAATAATCTTCTTTTGTTCTCGCTCCTTATCAATGTTTCTGTTTCTAAATCTTCCACACCCAGTAACGCCACTTGTGTTTCAGTGGCTTTACTGCCTTGCTTGAGGTGAAATATATATATATATATATTTCAATTATAGGTGCAATTTTAATTTATAAAATCATGAATCATTCACAAAAAAAAAAACAAATATAGAGGTTAATGATTTAAATGGCGAGAATACATCTTCGCAAACAATATAAATAAGATACACCAACCCCGAACCTGTATATGAATGATATGATCCCTGTTTATAAATTCCAGTTGCATAAGGTCTTTTTAATTCTTTACAAGATTTCGTCTGTTTCTACAGACATCTTCAGGTATGAAAATAGATTTGTTCTAGTTTTTACTTCTCGGTAATAAGAGGACAACGAAAATAGAGAAGTAATCCGAAAAAATGCTATGAGAAATGTGTTATTGTTTTGGAACGTGCGGTCGCAACGCTGAGTTTGAATTTAAATTTTAAGGTTGTGCGTTTTTGTACAAATATAGTAATAAGAGAATTCTTTTTACTGGTAGGTTTTCCGTCAATGTGGCATGAACTATATTGTTCAATAGTTGCAGTAATGTCACACTTATTATCCGTAAGTTGCACGTTGGATCAGTTATTTTCATTTCAATTATAGGTGCAATTATAATTTATTATTTATATTGTTTGCGAAGATGTATTCTCGTCATTTAAATCATTAACCTCTATATTTGTTTTTTGTATGAATGATTCATGAATATATATATATATATATATATATATATATATATATATATATATATATATATATGATAATGAGCCACTAGTCAAAGATAAACAAAATAAACATTACAATTTTTTTATCTATTATTAGTTATATTCAAAGATTCTTTTACAACATTTAGTATGAATTTTAATTCTTTATATTTTCTTATTCCTTAATTGTAAAGTAACGTAATTTCAATTTTAATAAAAACGCGTTCCCAGTTATAACGTTATTTTGTTTCGTTTTACTACTAGTCAATTTGTTTTATTATTTATCTTTCAATTTTTTGAAACCACATCAATAACAATAATAAAATTTTCTCTTGTACTTTATAATAATTTTTACTTTGTATATATATATATGTATTGTATATTGATGACGATCTGTTTACTCCGACATCCAATGTATGTTCTATGCCTGTAGGTGGCAGTGGGTAGAGGTAGTACATTTGTTACTCGGCTGCTGCAATTATTATTAAGATGAACGGGCAACACTGGTCTTCACCCATCCCTAAATTTCCATGCACCAAACCCTGTAAACCGTTTCAGCAGGCGGGCTAAATCACGGGAAATTACCATCGAAATGCATTGCACTCTTCTGTGCACTGCTAGTACCGGAGATGTATAACTTGTGCTGATAAAACCTTAGGGGTATTGTTCATTGTGTCCGTGGCACATATTTGAACAAACTCCTTGTTATCAGCACTTCCAATAAGTGTGGCTGGTTCTACACAAGCCTTCACCACTCTAAACAAATCTTTTGGGCGGATAGTCTGCAGTTCAGTTCTGTGTTCCTTTTTTGCTATTCCACCTGAGCAACAAGTCCACTAGCAAGAGAGTTAAGGCGACGGGGACAAGTACAGGATTAAAAACTGAACTGAAAGACACTCATACGTCGAAAACGATGGGAGAGTTCACCACATATATATATATATATATATATATATATATATATATATATATAAATATTTAATATTTAATGAAAAACAGACCACTTTAAGGTACCATTAGAATAATTTATTTCAACAAAATCCTTTTTAAAGGACTCCGGATCATCAGGTAACAATTCCAACAACGAAATGAAAGGAAAAATGGGATTAGAAATTGATTAGAAATTTTTGTAATTTAACAGGGAGGGTGATAGTTGTAGTTAACGTGACAAGGAAGAGTATAGGGAGGGGTTAATTTCATATTTCTGTTAAGCATGCTTTATATTGTGGTAGGAGGAGTGACCTAACCGTGACCTATTTAGATGGTAAACTTAACGGAAATGATATATAGAAATGGGAGGGTAGTGAATTTACCTGATGATCCGGAGTCCTTTAAAAAGGATTTTGGTGAAATAAATTATTGTAATGGTAAATTTCAAAAATGTTTTTCATTAAATATTAGCTCTGTATTTACATTGAGCTCTCAGGATTTCATCCTCCTTGGAATTACCCATTCGGTTTACCAAGTTCTTTTGTAACATAAATATATATATATATATATATATATATATATATATATATATATATATATATATATTGTCATTCAGAAAACTGTTTCGTTGTATCAGAGCTCATCAGTGTAGCTAGACGTCCGGTTGCCTCTAGCTAGTATCGAAACCCGGCTGAATTAGCGTCAGTTGGAGAATCTACCCTACGCCTTGGCGCATATCAGTGATGAAGGTGAATTTATGCGTATTTATTTTAAATAATCATACCAGTAACTGACAGAACTCGATTCGTCTTATAGAAGAGTATTGCATTAGTAGCAGTTGTAATCACTGTTTACAAACTCACACCTTCTCTCTCTCGAGCTCAAATATATATATATATATATATATATATATATATATATATATATCCATGCAAACATAAATAAGTTAACTAGCTTAAGTGAGTTCAGATCGCAGTGGTTGCTACATACTTATGGCTTTCTGCTGTAGAATGTATCGACAGCCAGTTACGTAGATAGATTGATGAATATAAACAGAGTAAGATACAAATAAAAATTATAAGATGAAATGTCTATTTTCAAGCATGATAATAGCTGGAGAGGTCTATACGTGACAAGTTCTGCCACAGCGGCTGTGTTTCTGCCAACTGGAAGTAACTTTGGTGTTAGAACGCGTTTTCTTCTCTTCACCTCTCGTTCTGTTGAATGGTGATCGCCTGGAACACTTTATATCACGACATCTACTTCTTGGTAGCTTCCCCGCTCCCCGCGAGTTTCAGTCCATTCTACAAGAGGATAAGTATTTGAAAAGAGTCCTTGTATCTTTTCTGCGGCGCCCCACTGTTTCGCCTGTCAGTGACCAGTTGATCGAACACTGTGCTATGATCAAAGTAAATTTTGCTGCTTAAGCTCAATGCTTGTGATTTTACTGGAGTCTTGACATCGGTGTGGATATAAATTTCAACAATGCAGTTTCAAGCCTGAAGTGATCATAGGAAACATACACTGGTGATCATTTAAAGCGTTAAATTAATATTCATCACGCAGCGTTAAATTCTGGATTCACAATTTTTCTTTCCTTCTTTTTTTCTTTTTTTCTTTCTTTCTCTCGCTCTCTATCTATCTATCTATCTATGTTCATATCTGAATCTGTTCGCATCTATCTCTCTCTGTACCTATCTATCTCAGTCTGTTCATATCTGTCTCTCTATATCTATCTATCTATCTATCTATCTATCTATCTATCTCAATCTGTTCATAAATGTCATTTATCTATCTATGTTCATATCTAAGTCTGTTCACATCTATATATCTCTCTACCTATCTCAGTCTGTTCATATCTGTCTGTCTGTCTGTCTCTCTCTGCCTATCTATCTATCTCAGTCTGTTCATAAATATCATATCATATCATATCATATCTATCTATCTATCTATCTATCTATCTATCTATCTATCTATCTATCTCAATCTGTTCATAAATGTCAGTTATCATATGTTCATATCTAAATCTGTTCACATCTTTATATCTACCTATCTCAGTCTGTTCATATCTGTCTGTCTGTCTCTCTCTGTCTATCTATCTATCTCAGTCTGTTCATAAATATCATATCCTATCTATCTATCTATCTATCTATCTAAGTCTGTTCACATCTATCTATCTATCTATCTATCTATCTATCTATCTATCTATCTATCTATCTATCTGTTGAAGCTTAAATAAGCATGGAATAATATGTACGTTAACAAAATGTATTGAAACAAAGAATAGGTTTACAATATTTACAGTTAGTTTGGTATATATCTTGGGAAGACTGTTCCTGCATAATGGGTTGACAAATCGCAGTCGGGCAGAGTCTCTGGATTCAATTTCTTAATCTCTACTATCTTCCCCGTCTTCCGGTACCAACCCATATTTATATGGTCTAAGCTTATTAAATTAGGTGTATCATACACAACACTATCTAAGCCTGTTCATATCTATCTATCTGTCTATCTAGCAATCTCACTCTGTTCATTATCTATCTATCTATCTCAGGTGAGACTGGGCAAACTTTGTGTTAGTTCACGGATTAACAGATGGATCAATAAGTTCCAATTCCACGAACTTTTGGATAACGTTTCAAATATTTTTATTATATGAACGACCCAGAACATTGTGCAGGTTTACAGCTGACATTTAAAAATTAAAACACAATGACGTGCATGTAATTCCTATCAAATTCAGAAATCTTTTCCCAATGTGTTACAAGCGTATAAATACATATTCAACGTTTGACAGAAATCATTTTGACGAGTCTGTCAGTTTAAAATGTTTTATTACGCTTATGATTATCTGAAAAAATGGAGAGATGGTAATCCTAAAATGACCTATTTGGAGGACATGATGATTGCCAATGAAAACTTTCGATAGTACTTCGCTCTAGATAAGTGATATGTTTTTAAGGGAAACAATTCATTTGCTGTTGAGTGGCACTGGTTACTTCTTGATCAACTCATTTCTGATTCTCTGAAATGATGAAGCATATGACTCGTCTGATATTGTTATTCTAGATTTTATAGGAATCTAACAGACAATCCCCGAGCTATTCTGTTAGACAAAGTACCAGCTTTCGTTTGAATTTCACTCGAACATGGGAAATGATTTGCTTGAGTTGGAGATGGTTCAACGAATAAAATATGACAAGTTTATTGTCATTCGTTCCTCTTTGTTTTTTTTCCCCAAAGTTTGTGAAATGCCCATTAGTAGATTTATTCTTTTATATTCTATTTGGTACAAAATAATGTACGTAGTTTTCTTGTGGCTGAAAATGATTAGTCCATATCATTCGAATGGTTTGTGTGTTTTAAAGCAGAACAAAAAGAAAAACACAATTTTTGGTCAGGCTCTCGTGTAAAGAGCGGTTTCTGTAATGGACGCACCACGCTGCATCTTAAAACTTCATTAACGCTGGCTTGAAGGCTATTGAACATGCCACCTGCAACGGTCGAGAAAAAAAACATCCTGAGTCTTCGTTCGTCAGACTATAACACACATACACGCACACACACATACATACACAAAATAAACAAACAAACGTGTTACCAATGACTCCAAGAGATAGAAAGAATTAAACTGAGAAGAAGCGAAGATAAAAAAAATAATCGAAGTGATTAAACAACAAAAATGGAGTGGACGGGATAATTAGCACAAAGAAAATATAAAATTGCAGCAGCGATGGCAAATGCACGATAATAAGGGCAGGTGCATTTCGGAGGGATACAGCGTTTTACAGGTAAGATTTGTTGATTAGCATTGTCATGGTTGGAATGGACGTTTATAAGAAAACAACAGAGAACTAGAAATGGGTGATTATACACACACACACACACACACACATATATATATATATATATATTATGAATTTACTAATTTAAAAATATGGTTCTATCGCTACACAGGAATTACCATGTTTCAAAAAAAAAAAAAATTTTAAATTTAATTGTAGAATTAAATTTAAAATCTTTATCTCTGATTCATTTTCAAGTGATTTCCAGAAATCACTTGAAAATGGATTAGAGATAAAGATTAATAACAACACCGGATTATAAATCAAAATCTTAAAGTTCTTTCTCATTATTTTAATATATATATATATATATATATATATATATATATATATATATATATATATATGTGTGTGTGTGTGTGTGTGTGTGTGTGTGTGTGTTGTATGCGTGTGTGCCTGTGTGTGTGTCTCTAGTGTCTGTGTGTACGTGTGTGTGTGTATAGAGTTGGAGGGAGAGAGAATGGGAGAATGAGAGAAAGAGCGAGTGAGAGAGAGAGAGAGAGAAAAGAAAGGGATAAATAACAGGCATACAGAACAAAGACAAGTGAATCAAAAGTGAAGACACAATGCAATTGCCTTTATTAAGTTTGAAACTCGTGGATTATTACTAGGAATATGACAGCACAGACACACACACACACATACGGACAAAATGTACCAACACACACATAAAAATATTTATAAACACACACACATACACGCACACATATATAACTATATATAACTATATATATATATATATATATATGCAAACACATGCACGCACCTACCTCCACACACATATATTTTATGTATGTATACAAACACAACCAATCACCCATATATATATATATATATATATATATATATATATATATATATGTTTCATTAAATAATATAGACAAGTGTTGTCTATTTATTTTATGTAAATACTTTTCATAACGTCTGATAAGCTTAATAACATTATCATTAAACGAAGAAAGAAAATCACAATAATTGTGCAATATATTAAGCAATACACGGACAAGAATGTGATGATAGCTTGTTTCTGTTTACATGGATGATTTCCAAGCAACGATACACACGCTGCTCATGACGTCACACATGACCACGTGAGAGTGAAATCGAGAAGTATTAAGTATGGGAAGCCGTTGGTATAAATTAATGGCTTCTGTTATCAATTATAAACATTTAAGAATATTTGTGGAGATTACATAGTTTTTTGTTTAGGTTAGGTTTCAACTATTTTATGTATATAGCTTCAAGGATTTTTAGTTTTTCTTTGTTGTTTTCATGTTTAAGTATAATTGTGTTTTCGACAAGGATTTTACGGAATTGTGTATGCGGCCAGGCATGTTGTTTTAATATTGTTATATATATATATATATATATATATATATATATATATATATATATATAACAGACAACGAATGTCTATTATGTTTGATCATAAGCCGTTCTAAGCTTCGTATAGTGGCTTTAGCGTCGAAAGATTATAAAAGCAAAAACTATCGAACAGCTTAGAACGGTTCATGATCAGGCATAATAGACATTCATTTAACAATATATGTTTGAATAATGATCTGCTACCCAAATACATTATATATATATATATATATATATATATATATATATATATAAAGAGAGAGATACATGACTTATTAAATAATTTAGACAAGTTTTATCTACTTATTTTTCATATGAAGAAAAAAACTAATAATAATGAATTTACTATCTCCTCATATAAAAAACCTACTAGCATAAATTCGTGCAACTTTAACTATAAGAGTGAATGTCCAAATTACTATAAACTGGCAATTATAAAATCCTAATAAACTGTGCAAAAATTAATTTATCCACAAAACAATATTTCTACAGTGAACTAAAATATATAAAACAAACCCTTTAACCTCTTCCTGTTTCTTCCAAATGATTCTGTAAGCTACGAAACAAATGGTAGTCTGAAGGAGCAAGATCGGGAGAATAAGGTGTGTCCTGAATTTTCTCCCAACCAAGTTCTTCGATCTTTTGTGACGTGATTCTTGTTGTGTCGGGTCGCGCATTGTCCTGATGAAACATCACCCCTTTTAGATTCACTAGAGCAGGTCTTTTTTTCCTCAAAGCTTGGTTCAAACGCTCTAACTGCTGACAGTATATTTAAGCATTAATTGTTGCATTAGGTGGTAAGAATTCAAAGTGGATTATTCCTTGGCGATCCCACCTGACTGAAAGAAGAACCTTTTGCCCATGAAGCTGTGACTGGGGTCCTTCCCCTTTACCAAGCCACTGTCTACGACGCTTAACATTTCGATAAAAGATCCATTTTTCGTCGCCAGTTACAAGTCTATCCAAAAAAGGTGAAACAAGTTGGCGAAAATGGAGAGAAGATCAGATGTCAAATCGGGATTTGAGGTTGTTTTCAGACAATTCATGAGGCACCCATTTTGCAAGTTTAGGAACTTTTCCAAGTTGTTGAAGATGACGATGAACAGTTGTATGGTTTGAACTGAGAACCACTGCCAATTCCTCAACTGATAAAGCAGGATTTTCTTCAAGGGCTGCTTCAAGAAGCTTTTCATCAAACACAACTGGACGTCCGGTTCGATCTTCATCTTCAAGGGTGAAATCTCCACCTCTGAATTTTGCAAACCATCTTCTGCAAGTTCTTTCATTCACACATTCCTCTCCATAAACTGAGTAAATGTTTCTAGCCGCTTCGGTTGCTGAGTTTCCTTTCTTGAACTCATAAATCATTATATGCCTCAACTGATTCTTGGATACTTCCATGTTAGTAGGGTTTTAATCAAACAAAATTTAATTTTATTGTTCTCTGAAATAAAATTTGATCAGTTTAAATGCATCTAAACATAAAAATAATGTTCAGCTCCATTAGAGATTATAAAATACTCTTTAAATTTCATTTATTTTAACAAAAAGTTAAAATTCGGACAGAACTTATGGGATGACCTGATACTATACTAAATTCAATATATCCAGTTTAATCATTTGTAATGAGTCCTCCCCACAAATTAACATCTTACTGAAAATCAACATTATATATAAATTTAAATGTCCCTTGGGAAATTGTATCTTCAACAGAAAAAAGAAATTATGTTGGTAACACTACAACTATGTTGGTAACACGACAACAAACTAATTATTAATACTGCACAAACGTTTTAAAATAGTTACAGTAGATAAGTTAAAAAATATCTAGGTTTTTAACTAATAGCTTTAAACAGTTTAAAAACAGACAGACATCTTAATAACTTAATTGCATCCACTGACATTACTCCATGTGTATGCTTACATCTTAGAATTGAAAAATCGTACATTTCATAAATTTAGGGATTTTCACTTCACAAATAAAAAAAAAAATTTCAGATAAACACAACAAATTTATCCTGATAAAACAAGACACTGACGATGACATTTTGCTAATGTCGAAATATGGTAATTTTCTTTCTTCGTTTGATAAGCATACTAAGAAGCTTTTCCGTGAATACGAGAGGATCATATAAAAAAAAGAAAAAGTAGACAAAACTTGTCTAAATTATTTAATAAAACATGTCTTAGTGAAAACATGCTGGCAAAATATACGCAATATATATACATACATACACACACACACACACACACACACACAAACACACACACACACACATATATATATATATATATAAATATGTATATAATTATTTATTTAAAAATATGATTCCAACTCGCGACATAAGAGGTTTCATGTTTCAAAACAAGAGCCGAAAACTTCAATATAATTATTTGAATTAAATTGAATTAAAGTAAGCTCTATTCCATCTTCAAGCGAAATTTTTTTTGGAATAACTTATTTCCGAAATTTACGTGTTTTAATAATTGAAATCAAAATTTCCATGGTAACAGCTAGGGCGAATTGTTTAAATTGGGTAGGCGTGTGTTGGGTGTTAATAATAAGTATCAGTATAGAGTTACTTTCATAGATGTCAAGTCAGGGTAAGGTGGGAGTGTCTAAATTTGAAACGGAAGATGTTTTCGCCTAGTCTGGTTTACGTGTCTATGGAGATTTATTTATTTTATTTATTTTTTAAAATATATATATATATATATATATATATTTTTTTCTGCCAAAATTTACACAATATATATATATATATATATACATGCATACATATATATATATATATACATACATACATATATATATATATATATATATATATATATATGTGTGTGTGTGTGCGTATTTATACTTACAAACGCTTTCATCTTCGATACTAAGCTCTGTCCGCCATAAATATGACACATACACACACGCATATATATATATATATATATATAATCATACACTAACACACACACACATATATGTGATAAAATTTGATTTATCAAAAATCTATAAAAAAGTTTATGTGTCTCACTTGATATGTATCTTGTAGGAATGGTATGTTATAAAATTCCCATTTACTCTAAAGTGTGTGTGAAATCAATAAAAGCATTTAAATTTAAAGACCTTTTGTCACATATTAAATGAGATAACGTGTTTGCATTCACGTTTATCCACAAGGTTTATTGATTTATAAACACGCACATTCCCGCCCATTTAACCCCTCGCCGGCTCCTTCTGTCCAAAACATCTCCTTTTATTACTTGATGATATAATTATTGCCACGGAATTCTTTATTATCCCCTTATACGCCATTGTTTGATATTAGAATCGCCAAAGGAACAATTTTCAAAAATAACATCGCCATTGGAATAAATTTTAAGAAAGGGAAACATTAAAATATGCATGTGCGTTTACCCACGGTAATTGTGAAGATAGAAATCAGAACGTTATTATAAAATTAATTTTTTTTAATATAGAGAGGGCAACTGCTGCGTGAACGACAAAAGATTTAACCAAACAAGTTAACAACAGGCGCTGCAACAAACAAGGAAATGGTGGCTCCACGAAGAAAATTTAAAACTAGAGAAAAATGTATATTAATTATATTACAGAAGTAGTGCTGCACTCGATAACATGTAATTCCGGCATTAAATGACCTCTGCAATTTATATTTAACACAAAATACCACAAAATATGAAACAATAAGAAGGAAATCAAAACAATATTCATATTTATATTTAATTATATAATGATGTACAAGCATAGGGTTTACTTCCCTTTGAGTTGAATTAAAGTCTTTACTAATGAAATATTCTTTTATCTGAGCTCATAAAAAGTTGAATGAACTTGCCGCTCAAAATGTCCTCTGTGAGAGAGTTGAAAGAATTCTGTAAAGCTGAAAATATGTTGATGAACTTTTAGCTTCAGAAAAGTTGAAGGAGTGAATGATCCATAAAGTTTGTAATTAAGTTTCGTACTTACGTATATGTGTGCGAAGATGTTTTCATAGCATCCGCCCGCAAAGCGTTGAGACGCGATTTCTTTTACAGCTACGAAGAGAAATCAAGAGAGAGGAAGACCGAACTTGTGTCTGGCATTTATAATCAACGTAATCAAATGATAGGATCCGAAAGACATTGACAGATTTTGGGCGGCATTATTTTTTCGTCAGACCAGGAACTAGGTCGATGTTATTCGGACGTAGTTGAGAACATGATTTTAATATTAACTGACCAGATAGAAGTTGAGGTTTTCTGAAAATATGCATGTGAAGCTGGATAAGCTCTGTGATCCGCTCTTTGCACAAAAATTGACAATGATAAAAAGTGGTTTTGGTCATCGGGCGTAAAATAATATCTTTTACAGTTTCACTGAGGATAGTTTCGTTTCCACAGCGTTTGTTTTATGTAAAACTGATCACGTGATGTGGGAAAGGCAAACATCATCTTTTCTTCAACTGACAACCTTTTAATGAATACTTCCTTGGAACGAATCGATTTTGCTTTGACCACTTAATGGCTGACCTGATTTTCGATCAAACATCCGATTGGTTAGTCCTGCTTACTTATGTGACTCAGTATATTGTCTAATAATGTTAGGACATGTCCGCTCTCTTCGTTCAAATTGGAACCATGATTAAGAGTTTCTCGGTTGCTGCTATCACCCGCTTGCTGGTTTTAATACATCGATTCGTATACAGAGAACATCCCCCAATATCAAATGCTGTAGGATTTATGTGAGAAAGAATCTGGCAAATACACGTCTCAATTTTTTCTGATCTGGACAACATTCTTTTGAAAAATCAACATTTGTGTGCTGATCCATTTTTTTAATTTGTGTCAAATGTCAAATTAACAGACTTTTTTCTTTGACATACTCGTGATATTTTGTAACATTTGAAGACAGCAATTTTCTATAAATAAAATCCTCTCTGCCTTAAATAGGTTTTCGTGCCAACAAAGCCCAAATTAATTATAGTTATGATTTAAATCAGCATTAAAACGATTTATCAGCCAATCAGCATCAAAACGATTTATCAGCCAATCAGCATTAATTGCATTTATGATTAAAAATCACAATGAAAAAAATTTGATGCAGAATAAAATTAACTCTATTCATATACATGATCCTGATCCCAAATCAACTTTAGTCACATTTGCGATCAAATGGACGCGTTAATGTCTTTTTGTTATCTAAAATTACCATTAATCATTTTAGTGCTCCAAAATCAGTGTTAATTACATTTATCAAAGTCAGTATTAATAATATTTTATAAAAATCAAAATTAACAACTTTCATAATTCACACAACATTAACAACATTCATAATTCACAACCCATGTTAATTTAACTTATTATCCAAAGCCAAAATGAAGCAGCTTTATGATACTAAATGAACATTAATCGTTCTCATGAGCCTAAAATATCATACACATTTATAACAATCAACATTAAATGTAGTTAGGGTAAGTAATCAGCATAAAGAGACTTTATGTTCCAAAATGAACATTAATCAGCATCATGATCCAAAATGAATATTAATCACATTTATTCAAATTTATCATCTAAAACCAACTTAGTTGTTTTTATGATACAATACTAATATTATTCGTACTTATGACGTGAAATCAAATTACAAAACTAACCGAATTTATGTTCCAAAAACATTAATAAACATTAATCCAATCACATTTATCTTGCAAATCATCTAATCCATAGAGTTCATTAATATCCTCCATAATACCAAATCAGCATTAATTACCCTCATGACCGATAATCAGTATTGATAGTATTTATAATCTAAAATAAACATTAACTATATTGATGATTCTTGTATTGATGATTCACAATCTGCATTTTTGCTACATTTATGTTCGATAATCAACATTAATCTCTTTTATTGCACAAAATCTATATTAAACACATTTAATCCAAAATCAAGATTTATGATTCGTGAACAGTATTGAACACATTTATGATCTAAGATCAACATTATCATTTACATTTGATATAAACTCAACTATTAACACATTTATAATATAAAATAAAATTAATCGTATCATTTTTATGATTGAAATCAATATTAC
The DNA here is from genome assembly GCA_903632075.3 of Acanthosepion pharaonis. NCBI lineage: Eukaryota > Metazoa > Mollusca > Cephalopoda > Sepiida > Sepiidae > Acanthosepion > Acanthosepion pharaonis. The sequence goes on along the minus strand of CAHIKZ030000669.1, from coordinate 2,985,356 downwards.
TCATATTTTTGATCCTAAAATATCCTTTAACGCATTGATCGTCTCAAATCAATAGCCTTTGTTACATTTGTTACAAATTCAACGATAACCAGAATTATATTCTAGAAGCAGCATTGACTGCATTTATGAACACAAACCAAATATTTTGACTTGTTTTTCATAATTACTTCTCTCTATTCACTGATAATTCCATCGTTAAATTTCACCTTTTTGCATTTCTCGCCCTTTCTTTTTTCGTCAGCCTTTTTGGAGTTTTCATTTCCACCAATTTCATTCCGTCTATTTTCAAAGATGTTTCCATTAACTCTTATTTGAAATCGCAGCAACAACTATTTCTAAATCATCTAACTCGGCTTCAGAGTATGTCAGCCATATTTCAAACACATTTAGCCTCCTTTTATGCCGTGTTTTCTTTGATTTCTGAAAACCTTATTTTCTCGTTCTAAAAGAATACTTTTCTTCTGTTGTCAAATCTCCAAACACTTTCAATTCGCTGCTAATGTCAAATCCCTTTTTTCATTTATCAGCATTTTCACAAAGAACGTTATTTTTAACTCGTCACTCATATATAATTGTAGCTTGCCATGCGGCAACGTCATTTCCATGCGGCAGCACTTGGTTCACAGCCATTTTTATTTTTAAACGTTGTCTTCTCAACGCAACGTCTTTCCTGGTTATTTTCAAGTGCACCGTTTATGATCACTGGATAATTGAGTTCCAAACCGATTTTCTTAGGCACAGAACCGACTGGACATTATATAAGATCATCATTTTCCTAAAAAGGTTTTTAAAGATCTCCAAGGTTTTGTATGCGAAATTAAGATATCTGGTAGGCTACCAGGATATTTATAAAACTTAACTTCATAATACAGTAATAATTAATGTTAATAGGATAGAAACGCTTTTATTCCATGAAATATGGTAGGTATTATTTTCTTCTCTTCAATAATGACACGTGTTCCATATATCCACGTTAAAATATCTTTTTCCGTTTTATAAAATTACTTTCCTCTAAACACTTTTACTTGACACCTACATTTAAAACTGAACTGTTAACTGACTCTTCTGACACGTGTTTCATATATCCTCGTTCAAATATCTTTTTATGTTTTATAAAATTACCTTCCTCTAAACTCTCTTACTTGACACCTACATTTAAAACTGGTCAGTTAACTGACTCTTCTGATATTTTTCTTTGTTGGATGCGACATCAATCGATAATCATTTGAATTTGTAGCTTTTGTAAATAATATTACCAGCAGTCGAACGTACACACCTGGCATCTTTAAGATACACATAATTTAATCCACCCAAGAAATAAGTCCTTGGAGGAAGCATGGTAAGAAGAAAATCCCATTGGCCAGTTTTTCAGGTCTATGCCACTGGCTTGAAAATCAACAGGTGAAATCTTGTGCGTTTTATCTGTTCATTATGTTAGTACTTCAGTCATGAATGTATGAATAAGTTTTAAAATTGTTTTTATTACAGATAAAATAATGATGAAGTGAGTGTAATTGTAGATGTGATTCAACTATTTAAATATGATATTTTATTCCTCTGTTACATTATGGTAGAGCTAAATTCGGAATGTTTTCTGCTACAATACCTGATTCGATAGATTGAATTTCATCGAGATGACAACAGCCTTATCAACAGGCACTTACATCATTCAGTGCTTGCAAGTGAAAACAAACTATATATAGAAATGAAGCAAGGAAAAAAGAAGCGAAAGAGAAACCATTTTCAGCAGAACCGTCTGATAATTCCAAAAATCTAAGAGTGATAAAAAATCGAAATCTATGTTTCTGACATTCCGTTTTATTTTTCGAACTATTTTCTTTTTCATATTCTTTCCGAAGTGCTTTCAGTATTGTATTGATATTCCTTTTATTTATTTTTGTTTCTTAAAATGCCATTTTCTCTCGAACAGGTGTTTCTTTTCCCTTGGTTCCCTGACAACTGAACATTTCATGCTATAGATTAAAACAAAAGACGCAGTCATCCATTAGCTTTAACTCACATCCCTTACCCATTCCTATCTCTCGGGTTTCAACTCAAACCCGTTGTTATTTTATTATCTACGAAGGATTCACTTTCTACGCTAAAGTTTGAAACAGAATGAGTTTAAGCTTTTGTTTGATATTAATAATTCATTTGCATGGCCGAATTTTTATGTAATTTCGTTAAATAAAATTATATCAAGTCAATTCTTCTTTAGAGAAATCTGCTAGAGTAAAAAAAATATCGATAAGAAGTTGACATTACTGGAATGTAAAAATTGAAAGTAAAGTGAAACTATGGCAAGCTACAAGAAACAAAAAGAAGGATTTTAATACGTGGAATCGGATAAGTTTCTCAGAAAGTATTTTTGTGGAGGTAAATAGTATTAACATCAGTCGAACGTCCACACATGGCATCTTTAAGACACGCATAATTTAATCCACCCAAGAAATAAGTCCTTGGAGGAAGGGTGGAAATAAGAAAATCCTATTGGCCAGTTTTCCAAGTATACACCACTGGCTTGAAAATCAACAGGTGAAATCCTATGCTTTTTATCTGTTTATTATGTTGGTGATTCAGTCATCAAAATAAAGAATCATGAAGAAATGTGTTTTTTGAAAATAGCCGTACGTATCACAGATAGACAATTTAGTATTTCTGAAATAATTTAGGAAATTAAAAATATTCAATATGGCGGTCGGAAAGTAATAATTATCGTTACTTAAAAGGCTTATAAATTAAATGGGACTTAATAGAGATTGGAAAGTTGTGTTGTTTTAATTTCAAAGCAGAAGAAGGAATCTGTCTATATTGGAACTCAGCAGTCGAAATTCTTGCATTTCAAGATTCGGTAAACGTATCGAGAACCGTTAGATCTGCTACAACATCGTATCCTCTTTGCTATTTCTAAAATTTTCAAATACTTTAAGTTGACACAGATGCAATCAGCCATCCCTTGCTTCATGAAGTTTATTTATTTTAAACGAATTCTGCAAATATAACGCAGTTTGGGTGGATGATTGTGTTTACCACCCCGCCGTGGGAAAATATTACTCAAGGTCATTGATTTAACTTAGAAAATACTGTTTTCTTCGTGATGCACAAGATAACATCGGATTTGTGAGGTCACTTAAAAAGAAATAGATTATCAAGTTTTTGCAAATTTTATATTTAATCATTTCACCCCAAGAAATTACAAAGCAATAAAGCCACTAAGACGCAAGAGGTTACTGATTGTGAGAGAATATGAGAAAAAGAATACATTATTAAGGGGAGAGAACAATAAAAGAAATAAAAAGACAAAAGGACAAGAACTGGGCAGCTCCTGTCCTAATATGACAGCAGTACTCGATTTCCGCCATGGTCTGGCTCCGTAACGGTAGAAGATAGCATGAGTTGTCAGGTATTTACTGGAGTGGCACATGGAGGAGACCATTTTACCTGGATCTTTAGCGATGGATTGTATATACGAGTTCTAACATCGGATTTGTGAGGTCACTTAAAAAGAAATTGTATATACGAGTTCTAACATCGGATTTGTGAGGTCACTTAAAAAGAAATAGATTATCAAGTTTTTGCAATTTTTATATTTAATCATTTCACCCCAAGAAATTACAAAGCAATAAAGCCACTAAGACGCAAGAGGTTACTGATTGTGAGTGGCACATGGAGGAGACCATCTTTAGCGATGGATTGTATATACGAGTTCTACTTGAGATCAGGTGTGAGTTTGAGGCCCAGCAGTCTCAAGGCACAGCGCCTCTCCACGGAGACGTCCGTTCATCGTGATTGGTGGTAGTTCGGCGTCCAATCGGGGGTGATGGAATGGAACTAGGTTGGTTTGCGAGGCATTGGGAAGTGAGTGTTAGATCGGAAGAGAGGTCAGCTGCTAATCTCCTACCGTTAAAGAGTTTTAGACGTGCGCCCGTATATTGGTGCGCCATCGGCATAGAGGTTTAGACGTGCGCCTGTATATTGGTGTACCATCGGCATAGAGGTTTAGACGTGCGCCCGTATATCGGTGCACCATCGGCATAGAGGTTTAGACGTGCGCCCGTATATCGGTGCACCATCGGCATAGAGGTTTAGACGTGCGCCCGTATATCGGTGCACCATCGGCATAGAGGTTTAGACGTGCGCCCGTATATTGGTGCACCATCGGCATAGAGGTTTACAAATGATTGGAGTATATTCTAAGGTAGATCATTTATGTAAATCAAAAGGAGTGTTCACCGGAGAAGTGACCCCTGGGGAACGCCTGCGTTGGCCGTCAGGGCTTCGGAGGACTGGGCTTTAATAACTACCTTCAGGGATCTATCCTAACAGGTAGATCCCTGAAGGTAGTTATTAAATTTAATTAAATTAATTCCTAAGATTTTATAATTTAGACGACCCTTCCAGCGATTCCATAGCTGGATAGCATGTGTAGCAAAAATTTGTGCCAAACCATTCAAGATATCTAATGTTATGGTCCTCGAGGCGTGTCTGCCAAGAATCTCCTTAAGTCTATGTGTATTGGTAGTTAGGGTGTCAGCAGGGAATCGAGCCGATTGAAGCCCATACTGCTCGTCGCACAGGAGGTTGTTCCTTTTTAGATGCTCGACGATCTTGTTGATTATAGCCTCAAAAAGCTTAATACTGATACTGAAATGACTGATGGGTCTATACTGGAAGGGGGAAGATCGCTCGTCCGAGTTTTTGAAAACCGAGCTTACCCTTTTCTCTTTCCACGTTTATGGGAATGATTTCTTCTTCGGATAACGGTTGAATAACTTCGCTAGGATAGGGAATAATTCCGGGTTGGTATTCTTAAGGACGACCATTGGAATTTTCTTTACGCTAGTGGCCTTCTTAGGGTCAGGTTTTTTTTTCTTTTCTTTTCTTCTAATTATTCATTATACGTTACTTGGTCCTGTAGAAGGTTACAAAAGCGAACTTACTATGCAAATGAGGTTGTTAAACATATGTTGACGACTAACATGTTAACCGTTACGCTATGGCAAGAGCTTATTCTTATTTTCTTGTCGGTTATCCTTAAACACATTTTATTCTCTACGGTATTTCTTTATATCTTCTATATGCACACTTTCATCTTGCACACGTGCGTACCTCAAGACAGCCAGATAAACACCTTACGTCAATTAAAACTCTGAAGACAGTCCTATTCAAGACCAACAGGGTAAAAACTAGAAAAATAAATAAATAGAAATGTAATAGACAGGGGAAGAAAAAATGCAACAGGGAACACAAAACTGAATATAAGTTAGGCTCTTAATGGGTAAAGAATGTAGCAAGTAGTTTTCTGCAAGTATATTTTAGAATGATGTAGTGTAAGTTCAGAAAGGAAGAAATTTAC